>CAUYON010012995.1:0-12255 GCA_963573935.1 Arctocebus calabarensis
GATCACTATATAAAGACATTAATACTCTACCTTTAATAAGTTTCGCCAGTACCCTGCTAAGATGCACCGTAGGTGTGTTCCCACTAATTGCCCTCCCTCTACCCATCCTCCCCCCACCCCTCCCCTCCCTTTCCCCTATCAATGTTGAAACATCTCTCAGCCGTCTCTTTTCTGTCACATACCTACATACATGTATTTGTCAGAAGAACTCTGCTAGTAACCCTGGACCAAGCTAAGAATCTTCTAGAGTGTTTTCTTTTTTAACTAATGAGAGAGTTTATTATTGAAATGGAGCCCCCCTTTTGTTCTTTATTATTACTAAATGTGCAAAATTAAACACTTATGTATAACTGCTTAGCAATTATTATGTATTTCTGATATTTCATTTATTTTAACGGGGTGAGACTCTCTACAGTAATTTTCAAGAGCTATTTTCTGATGGGACAAAGGTAGAAATATAAAACAATTTATCTTTTTTCCTTCCAAAACTGTCATAGAAACATGTTAAGTCCTTACTTTCCTGGTCCCTTCTTGTGCCCAAAACACACAGGTGAATGATGCAACAAAATCAAACATCAGTTCGTTTCTATCTTGTAAAGATATGAAAATTGGCTTTTAAAACCCAAAAGGAACATATATTTAAAACAATATTAAAGCTAATATTTATTCTTTATAAAATTAATCATCTTCTTTAATCTGAGCATATATCAGTATTTTGGGAAGCAATAACTTAATTACATAATTTCAATATTTTAAGAAGTGTATAAATTGTAGTGTATGACAAAAGAAAAGACAAATATCCCCAGAAAGCCTCTGCTAGGTTCAAATTGGTAAAAAAAAAAAAGAACAAAACAAAAGAAAACACGACCAAAGCTATAGTTTTGTCATCACTTCAAATTGCCAGGCAAAGTTTAAAGAAATTAAAGGAATATGTCTGCACAAAGAAAATCTGGCAATGCTTTACCAATTTTGCTAATGCTTAGGAAGTAGGGAGAATATATTGGTGAAAAACAATTACCTACTAAAATTCTAATATGTTATAAAAAACAACACTATATAATAAAAGTACAATTTAGTTAATAATTCATGTTCTTATTTTTATCACATTCTTCATAATTTCAAAATTAAAACAGAATGCTTAAAAGCAGAGAACTAGCCTTAAATACTGTCAATGATTAAAAGAAGAATGGTACATGAGAGAAATTCCAAACGAAGATGTCTGTAAAATAATAACAAGGAAGATTGGAGGGACTGTGTTCTGATGGATGGCGTTATGTCCAGATCCATTTAAAAACCTCAGTTATGGGGCAGTGCCTGTGGCTTAAAGGAGTAGGGCACTGACCCCGTATGCCAGAGGTGGTGGGTTCAAACCTAGCCCCGGCCAAAAACTACTAAAAATTTCAGTTATTCAAGGAAGGCATTGACTATTTTTACATCATTTTTTTCTTCACAGCTTCTGTTATGAAAATAGTTGCATAATTCTATAATGAAGTAAACTGCAATGAAATCCTATTTTGCAAATACTTTCTTCTTAATATCAGAGACAAGGCCGCCTTGAGGGACTCACATATTAGACTAGCTTTCCCAATGGAAACATAAATGAAATTGTGAAAAATTATACATTTTTCTTGATAAATGTGCATCACTTTAGTACAGCTAAAACCGTGCTCTATCACTTTTCTCAGAATAAAACCTTTTACACCCTTTTAACTATTACACAACATACTTCCGTTTTTCTATGTCAACAGCTGCGTGTCAAGGTGTCCCATGAGTCAGATGGCCTCTTGCCTTGCTCTGTTCATTTACACAATATGAGGCTCAAGTTTATCGTGAGGAAAACCTGAAAGGATTAGAGGACAAGTCCCTCACCATGCCTGATTCAAACCTTGTTTTCAAAAAACAACTACTATGATTCACTACTTGATATACATCCAGAGATCTTGGCATGGTTTGAACCAGTATGTTTTGACCATGTATCCCTCTCTGTCAAAATCCTTTTACTGGAATGAACATTTTTACCTCTTTATAGTATTTTTATGTTTCTGAAATCCAATTCTCTTATGAGTAATGATAATAGAGGAAATACTTCTCATGCCAAGTGCGTTCCGTATGTGGATATCATCTTCCCACTTTCTAGATAAAGAAATGAAAGCTCAGAAGTTTATTCAAAAAGCCTCAGACTACCCTGTTGGAAAGGTTCAGAGTCAAAATTTAAACCTAGTCTTTCAGATTTCAAATCACTTGCCCCTCTGACTATGACACACTGGCCCCTTTGGCAACTTTGCACCCTTATCTCCAATTGTAGGTTATATAAAAAGTTCAACTATTTCAAATAAAAGTCAAAATGTCTTACTATTGACTTTCATTTATTTTCTTTATAAATTATTTAAAAATGTTTCTTGAAATTCAAATGCTTTTCTCTTTCACGTTGCTAATCTTCTATTTCATAGGCATTATGAAGGAAGATCGGAGTCATTCTAAAATAACACAGATCTCCATATCATAAAACAAAATAAAACAAATAACTCAACTTCTTTAAATACTAACTTTGCTCTATTAAGTTGAGTATTATCATAATTGGGGAAATTATAGAGATATTAAAATATGAATTGGATATAGTGACTCACACTTATAATCCAAGCACTTTGGGAGGTTGAGCTCGGAGGATTGCTTGAGACCAGGAGTTCATCAGCAGCCTGGGCAGACACAAGAACCCATCTCCACCTAAAGTAGAAACACTAGACCGGCAGATGCAAGAACCCATCTCCGCAAAAATACAAAAATAAGCCGGGCATGGTGACTTGCACCTGTAGTCTTGGCGAATCATTAAGGAAGGCTGAAGCAAGGAGGATCACTTGAGCCCAGGAGTAGGAGGTTGCAGTGAAATATGATGATGTCACTGCACTGGGTCTAGCCTGAGTGAGCAAGACTCTGTCCCCACCCCATAGAAAAATATACAAGACATAATATTTTTACTTTGTAGTTAACTTTCAACGTCACTACGGGAGTAAAATCACTTTAGGGATGAAATAGGTATTAATCATTGAATTTCTAAGGATGTACAAGGAATGAAAATAATAATGATTTTTCTGTCCTTAGGAGAGAACTTACTGCTTTCTAAAAAGCTAAGCCAGGGGATCATGAAGGAAGAATGGCTGTGGTTGGGTTGGCAGCTGCTTAACTTACCTCTGAACTGATCATAAAGTGTAATGTGTAGCAGCAGTTTTATTTATTTATTTATTTATTCATTCATTCGTTCATTCATTTTTTTAGTTTTGAGACAGAGTCTTATGCTGTTGCCCCAGACTAGAGTGCCATGGGGACATAGCTCACAGCAACCTCAAAGTCCTAGGCTCAAGTGATCCTCTTCCCTCAGCCTCCTGAGGAACTGAGACTGTAGGCACCCACCAGCATTCTAGGCTAGTTTTTCTGATTTTAGTAGAGACTGGCTCTCACACATGCTCAGGCTGGTCTTAAAGGGGCACTGTTCCCTGCACCCTTGTAAGGTGAATCGATCTCATTTGTAATCCTTAAGGTACGAGGCCCTGAGAAGGAACATTTCTAGTACTTGGGCTAGATGTGAGTTTTAGGGGATATTATCCCCCAACTCGAAGAAGCAGCTTTGCTGGAAAAAAAGGCAGTTACGCCCTAAAGGAAAGAATGTGCAATGAGCCAGAGGGGCTGGCCAAGTTTCTGGGCGGGGGGGGGTGGGGGTGGAGGGGGGAGTGGGCTGTTGTACTTTGTTCACTACTTCAATTTACACTATAACTTTCAGTTAATCATATAGGGACGTAGACAAACAGAACAGACACCCTAGTGTTTTTGTGGTTTATCTCCATTGTTGTTTAGCTCCAAACAGGATATTCTTAGTTTAGAAAGGTGTGTATGTGCTTTGCTGTTTTAATGCAAATAAGGAATGTCTGTGGAAGATTTTGTTACCTTTTTTCTTTATTCTTGTACATTGTTATCTGATGATTTGGGGTATATAAGAATCTTAGTAAAGATGAGTTAGTTACTGAATGCCAGAGCGAGCTTCAGTTTTCCCTTTTCAAATCAATCATTTCATCTGCAGTGCTTCCTCTGCATCATTGACTAAGTAGGTTAGTGGACAGCAACAGGTCTCGAGTTCCTCAATAACAGAACTCCTTAATAAGAGAGATATTTGTCTATTTTGTTCACTGATAAACAGTGAACAAATATCTGGATAAAGTGTCCAGTGATAAAATATCTGCATAAGGCCTGAATCTTACTAGGTGCTTGATAAATATTTTGTGCTTGAATTAATTATTTCATTTTATCCTAATAGTGTATTCTTGTGTGAATAAAGAAATTCAGGAGAAAAAAATAAAAAATAAGTTTTGGTTTTAGTTTTTAATATTTAAACCTTTCTTGTGGAATTTTAATTTTAATTCATATACACTTTTAATATCACGGGTGTTAAAGCATTCCTACCATATGTCATCTTGTACCATTTTAGAAGGAGGACTCTGATGTCAGATGGCCTGCCTTCATGTTCCAGCATTGACACACACTAACTTTGTGACTTTGGGAACGTACCAATTTGTTTTTGCCTGGGTTTCCTTTCTACACAATATAAGTCTGATGAGGATATCTAACTCATGAAGTTATATAACTATATATTCAAGAGACATTTAATTTTTAACATGTGCAGTTTAAACAATATACATACTACTGCATGTAAAGTATTTTTATTCATTGATTCATAAATGTGGTAATCATATGTAGGCACTCATATAGTTAATTTATTAGATTAAAGGATCTGAAATATTGTAAAAGGCTAGACCATTTTTAGAACATTCTCAATATCTTTATAGTTGGGATTGAAATGTACATATTGGCTCCTCTTTTGTGGTATATACCTGATAAAAGTACACATTGAATCATCATCATTTTGAATGACTCACTCAATGTGTGTCTCAAAGAATGACCAGCCGGATAAGCAGAATTTGGAGAGAATAGTACTAACAGCAACAGTTTCGTGAGCACTTCCTAATGCTCTAGGTGGTCAAATGACAAGAAGGTTTTAATGAGGTTCCTGAGAGTCAGAAGGACATTTCTGGGGAAGAGGGACATCTCCAGAGAAGTAGGGTTTAAGTACAAAGCCACAGATGGATATTAAAGCAATTACACTGGAGAGAGTTTCAGACTGCCAATAGGGAATCCTGGCACCACCACATACTAACTCTGTGATGTTTGAAAAATTACTTACTATGTTTGTGATTTGGTTTCCTTTCTACACAATATAGTGCCATTAATAGTATGTACTTCAGGCTCGGCGCCTGTGGCTCAACGGGCTAAGGCGCCAGCCACATACACCTGAGCTGGCAGGTTCGAATCGAGCCTGGGCCGCCAAACAACAATGACGGCTGCAACCCAAAAATGGCCGGGTGTTGTGGCGGGCGCCTGTAGTCCCAGCTACTTGGAAGGCAGAGGCAGGAGACTCACTTGAGCCCAGGAATTGGAGGTTGCTGTGAGCTGTGAGGCCATAGCACTCCATCCAGGGTGATAGCTTGAGACTCTGTCTCAAAAAAAAAAAAAAATAGTATGTACTTCACAAAGTTGTTGTGAGAGTTAAATATACAGTGAATTGGCTGGAATAGTTTAATGAAAGGCAGGTCATCACTAAATGTTAGCCACTAGGGCTTGTAGTCTCCTGAGCATACTAGTGGTGTCAAGAAACCCCCATTTTCAGTAGAGCCTGGTGCTTAGAGTCATTATCACTAAATTCTTAATAATTTTATCTTTTAATTTGTTTTGTGTAAGTGAACTTCAGTGGGAAAATGGAACAACGGCTGAAGGACATAGATTTTCTGAAGCCTCCCCGCCTCTCTGGAAGAGGGTCAGATACCAAACCAGCATTTCTGAGTTCCACCTCCACTCCCACAGGGTCTGGGGACAGAGAGGAGGACGGTGGTGTTGGCCATGAGCACTCGGTGACATCTGGGTGGGGCTTGGCTGGACTTGTCCCTAGTCCCTGGAGGGCGTTTTCAGTTGACACACTGACGCCAGCACTGAGGTCATCTCTCTGAGGAAGTTGTAATCCCTTGGGGATCTCTCATGTCCTTTGGGTTCGGTTAACAGGTCCACGAGAAAGGGAGATTGATTCAGGGCACAGTGCATCAGTCCAGCAGCTGTTGACACTAGTGGGATAGGCCCCTTAGAGGCAGTAAGGGTCACTGCTCACCACTGGAAGCACAACATTAAATAGCGCTTAAAAGCAATATGAGAGAAACGTTGAAAACAAAGAAGTTTTGTATTAGTCCCCTTAATACCACTTTTTTCTGCTTTCTGAAAAAGATATCCTATGTTTTAGTTTTTTATTGGGTTTCACAAATAATGTAATTGTTGAGTTTGAAGTGGAAGTTTGTTTATAGAATATTTCTTGAGCATGTAACGAAATCTATGCTAAGAGCCCAGAAAAAATAAAACCATGAAGGAGGCTGTGTTTATCTAGGCCTTGATAGGTGGTAGTGCAAGATAAAAACATTAAAAACTGCTGATGACTTTGTAAATTACTTGGGTGATCTTTCCCTCTCTCTCTCTCAAAGAGAGTTTGGCTGGAAATAGTTCTATTGCTAGAAACACTTAGAGCAGAATTCAGTTGCTGAGAACTTACATTTGATTTATTCAGCAAACGTAATAGACACAGAAACAGCTTCCTGGCTTTGTTGGCTTAACACCATCACCTTCCTTTGTTTCCAGCAAGGACTATAATTTCTAATACTTTCAATAGTGTCTCGGGGAATTAGAACTAATACAGAGAGAAAAACATAAAATGTAAATGCAGAGTGACAGATAATCCTTTCTGTGAAAGACAGTCTAGAAGGCTCAATGGAAACTCTTAACCAGTGAGACTATTGGCCATGTAATGACACAATCAGACCATTAGTATCACGGCCTCTCACTGACAGATAAGGATCCAAGGTTTCTCTAAATTCAGTAGATGTCTTCATTTCACATTTAAAACAAAGCACATAACTAGCATTTTATTCTATATCAAAGATACAAACATGCTAGTTTTTTTCTGGATAATATTATGTGTGAGGATAGTAGTTAGAACTTGCGTCTTTTAGATGAGTTTCAAATTTTCAAATTGCAACCCAATAGTAACTATGTTAATGAGTTGACATTCTCTTCTACTGAGATTTCAGCCAGGAGTATGACACACTTTAGCAGCTTATTAGGAGAAAAAGTCCAAATGGAGGGACACACTGAACAAAAAGGGTAAAACTTTATGTTAAGAAATATTTTTTCTAATTTTCCGTCACCGCACACTACTGTGCTCTGCTGGCAGGTGGGCAGACTCAAGCACAGGGGCCCAACCCAGCCTCCCACATGTTTTTGTACAGCTCACAAGCTAAGGACCGTTGTATTTTTCTGTGGTTAATAAAAAGAGGAATATTATGTAACATACAAAAATTCAAATCTCAGTGTCTATAGATACATTTCATGGGAATGCAGACACACTCATTTGTTCAAGTGTGGGGTGTGGCTGTTTTCATATGACAACAATGGAGCTGAGCAGCTGTGATAGAGAAGGATGGCCCACAAAGCCCAACAGGTTTACTGTCTGATCCTTTGCTGGAGTAATTTGCTAACTCTGTTCAAGTACTATGTACTGATCCTTCTGTGGAAGAAAAATACTAGAGAAAATGGATGCGTGCACCATTGTCTATGTCCAGGTAAATCTATGTTTGCATTCCCTTTAGTACTTTAATTTCAATTAAAAGGTAATAAAAATTTCCAAAAATGTTACACCACTAGTAGAAAAGCAAGACTAGAAGCGAAAAGATTTTTTGCAGTTTACAAGAGAAATATGACCACTTCTGCCCTAAGGATTTCTCAGACTTTAGTCCTAGTTTCAACCTTGACAGGCCATGATTCTGACAATGACAACACATCACATGACAGGACAGAGTTGCCAAAAATCTGACTTCAGACCAGCTGCAAGAATTTACTCTAATATCCCAGTGCCCCTGGATCAGCAGATCTCTGGTGAAAACGCAGAATAACTTGACGTTACCTCTGCAAAGATCTGCTTTCTATTCTCCAAGCTGTTTGACTTCACTTAAGGGGTCATTTTTCCCCCTGTTGTTCTCAGAGCTGGTACTATCATTTATTTTTAAGTATGTCCTAAGCCATCACAGGAATGTAAAATGTTTATTTTTATGCAAATGTGGGTATATATCTGGAAATTTCTGGTTCCAACCTAATGGGCCAGGCTTTGAAAATAACTTTCTCAAGGTGTTGAACTATGTTTTCTTCATTTTTATGGCATTGTTTTAGTTACTATAGTAGCGATTGTTTTACACCATTACATTTTAAATATGTATTTATATCTTCACACACTTTACTCATCATATGAACTTAAAAAATGACTCTAAATAGAATAAAAGGAAACACATTTTCATTTATGATGATTCTCCTCTGTGAGGAAAAAAATGATAGTTTGAATAACCCTAAAGCAAACCCTGTAACTTGCACTTATTAGATTTTTCTCTAAAATTAATTACTTTTTGGCAGGAGTAAATATCTTTCACTAGTCATTTAGAGCATTAAGACTTTCACTAGCAATATAAATTTACAATATTGCTTTTTAATTATGGTTTACAGACTTACTAAACTGTTGATGAGTGGAAAAGCCAATGTAAATTTAGAGGACCATTTTTAAAAAATCATCATATTCAAAAAACAAGTAGATCTTTAAAACCCCTGTTATGCTACAAGCTTAAAAAGAAATAGGGATAAAAAATGGGAGACCTAAAAATGATATTAGCTATCAACCTATTGAAAGGTTGTGCCCAGTGTTTAGACTTGTTCATATGAAAATAGTTTCTGGATCATGAGAGCTCAAGTTGTTCAAACACCTAGTAGGTATTTTTCCTCCCAGTTTGTAAAGAGAAAGTTAATTTTAAGCAGAAGGAAATTTAAGCAACATATTTCTACTGCACATAGAAAACTTTATCTATATAAAACATGTGAAGCTTTGAAGCCTGTTGCCTTCTCATCTCATATATACATTTAGAATGGATCTAATTTATAAACATAAAATACATTTTCCAGACTGCACAGCAAATTAGAAGATAAAAGCAAAACTATCTCTTTCTTTATTTGCAAAGACAGACACAGGATAGGTGTCCCATTCTTGCTCTGTTATCTTAGAAATTTTGAATGTAAATGTTAGCTTGAGGTTAGCCAAAATTATCTTTTTTTCAGTGGAAATTTTTTTTTTATAAAATTAATTTATCAAAGTAATTCCCTTTCTTTCCCCAGTGACCACTATGCTTCTATTATTATATTCAGGCCTTTCCTTCCTTCCTTTCTTCTTTTCTTTCTTTCTTTTTTTTTCATTTTTGGCAGAGTCTCACTTTGTTGCCCAGGCTAGAGAGCTACGGTATCATCATAGCTCACAGCAACCTCAAATTTTGGTGCTTAAGCAATCCTCTTGCCTCATCCTCCTGAGTAGCTAGGATTACAGGTGGCCGCCCCAATGCCTGGCTAGTTTTTCAGTTTTTTTAAGTAGAGATGGGGTCTCACTCTTGCTCAGGCTGGTCTCTAACTCCTGAGCTCAGGTGATCATCATCACTTGGCCTCCTAGAGTACTGCAGTTACAGGTGTGAGCACTGTGTCTGGCCCAAAAGGCACTTCCTGCCCCATTGTTGAGTGGGAAAATACCTGTGAGTTCCTATGCATTCATGGTATCTGCCCTGGGTAGGCTCTTACACTGACAGGACAGCCTGCTGGCCAGCTGGTGGCCATCCACTGGTTGCACGTGTGTGTCAGCTTCTCAGTGGGGCTTAGTTTTTCCAAATTCAGCGCTTGTCATTTCTACCTTTTCCGCAGTGTGCCATCCTTCAGTGCCTTTGACTTTGATTCTGCTTTCCTGACCTCCTATCCACTTCAGAGCCATTTTATTCCTGTAAAAAGACATTTTATTTACAATAATCGACTATTTTTTGAAGGGCATAGGACTTATGACCTACAGAATGGAGAATTGTTTTTCCATAACCCAGACATATGTGCCATCTCTGACCAGTGTTTCTTTACATGTGCCTACCACGTGTCCACAATGAAAATAGATCCTCCCAATTTGAAAGAACTATCAGTAAGCACTCCTCATCCATACTTGCATTCCTGCTTCCAATCTAGAAAAGAAAAGAAGTTGATCTACAATCTGCTGTCATAGAATTCTTTTAAAGAAAGGAATTGCCAATTTTTATTGTTATAGAATAAGGTTATTGATTACATTTTTATTTTCTGTTTATCTACTTATATGACGAATAAATGGAGATGGGTGAAAAATAATGTACTATTCTTATGAAAATATAACTTAAAATGAAATTTAAACTCCAAAGTCTTAGTTTGTACTAGATCATTGAATAACTTTCAAAATCAGTACAATTAAAGCAGGAACATGTTAAATTTGATTTAAACTAATGACCTAGCTATAAAGATGAGGTGAGTCACTAATTGTAGCCTTTAGACACCAAGTCCACTAAAGATAAACATTGTCAATTTGGGTGATTTTAGAACAAGAAACAAATAGACAAGTTAATAAATTTACCAATTTAAATTGATAGAATCAATTGACTCCATGGATTTTGCAATATATCACATACATTTATTGAATCTCAGTGTGTGTATGTGTGTGAATGTACACATATATAAATTACATGAAAAATTATAAATTTTGATGAATTTTATAAATACAAGACCCCTTCAGAAATAACGTAAACTTTTTAAAGAAGCATTGCTATAGCATGTGATGTTAGAAATTGGAAAACTTGGCTTTTAATTAAATGTTAGATAGAGAAAATCAATTCACATGACTTAAGTTGTTTTGATGATAATCTTATCAGTGTGCTAGCAGAGAGTTAGACAAGGGAAATTTTGAATGCATATTTCTTTTCTAAGATGTAAAAGCATATGTTTCAAATGGTGTTTTATACTTAAAATCTCAAAATACATATATATCAATCAAGAATTTAACAAAACCAGTCCCCAAAAAAGTTGGAGTATTTTCCATTTTCCTGTGATTTAATTTGTTTGCTAAAATAACTGGTGACCTTCATTATTTTATTTTGGATGGCTTTCGTTTAAAGTAAAGGAAATTTATAAATGGTAGATATTTTATAAAAGTATGTAAACATACTTTTGAGAACTGGATCAAAACATGTTACTAAATTGGGGAAATATTTGGTTCTATATGACAATACAGAACAGACTTAAAGAGTTAACAAAGGGCTAGAATAAACAGAGATATCTCAATATTAAGACCTTTAAAAAATGGTTTAAGACTCAGCGCCTGTGGCTCAGCGGGCTAAGGCTCCAGCCACGTACACCTAAGCTGGCAGGTTCGAATCCAGCCCAGACCCGCCGAACAGCAATGATGGCTGCAACCAAAAAAAAAAAAAAAAAAAAAAAAAAAATGGCCAGGCATTGTGGCAGGCACCTGCAGTCCCAGCTACTTGGGAGGCAGAGGCAAGAGACTTGCTTCAGCCCAGGAATTGGAGGTTGTTGTGAGCTGTGACTCCACAGCACTCTATCCAGGGTGACAGCTTGAGGCTCTGTCTCAAAAAAAAAAAAAAATGGTTTAAAATTGAAAGGTTAGGCCATGGTGCCATATTTAACATGGAGAAAGAAAGGGCCAAAGCAACTCCATTTTGAAAATGCTTACCTTTGAGTGACTTGGGCAGCATAGCATAGCATGAATACATGTGGCAACTCCTGTTTTTATCTATTAAGTTATTATTTTCTTACATAGTTGAGGTATATTTGGATTAAAGATGTAACTTCCAGGGCAGTTTTAACATATATTCCAGATTGCAATGCCAGCCATCAGCCACCTGTGATCACGAGGGAACATGCTGTGGTTAGATAATGACGTGAAGGCAAAAGATCCCAAGGTTAGTATGTTGAAGAATGACCAAATGGGACTAGTACATGATTGCTGGATGAGATGGACATTGTTAAAAAGTTAGAATAAAAAAAATGTGTGGGGAGGAGCCAAGATGGCGGACTGTAGCCAGCTTTCTGCAGACACTCCTGTCCAGAAGGAGAGTTAAAGGACAGAAATTTAGCAAGAAAGCCAACAGTTTGGAGCTGAGTCAAGAGACAAGGTTGAGGAACGCACATCAACCCTATTGGAGCGACCTGCGACCCCAAGGATACAAATAAAAGGTACAGAGCACATCACCAGGCAGACGGGAGTCCCCTCCCCCAAGAGAACAGCTC
>CAUYON010012997.1:0-27218 GCA_963573935.1 Arctocebus calabarensis
CCTCCCGTCTTCCTTTTTCTCCCTTTTCTCATTCCCCCTCCTCCCTACTTGAATCAAAATGAGTTTTTCCCTTGTGTGGGCGTGTATTAGATCATCTACAGGCTTCATACCAGTATTAAGTACATCAGATACTTGCTTTTCCATTCTCGTGATGCTTTACTATGTGTGATTTTAATCACCACAAGAAACACAATCAATTCTGTCTCTTTACATGTGGAGTGGGGATATGTGTTTTGTGTATGTGCCCGCCAGTTGTGTCTCAACAGAAAAAGTTTGAATGCCACAATGTCAGATTATATGATGCTCAAGAGGCCTCTGAGAATCTTTTCTTCTGTGACTTTTTTTCCTTTAAAGGCAAAAAATGTGACTTCATTTTCCCTGGATACAATGTTTGATAGAGATGGACTTTATGCCTCTAAACACCATTTAAGAGACATTAGCTACTTTTTAAGATCTCCCTTTTCTCATCTGGAGTCTCATATCTCACTGGGTATTTTTGCTACAAATGTCACTCCTATCTTTATTAAGTATTTAGAGACCCTACATGTGTTAAACGCTGAAGGCATAAATCGCCAAAAGGTATAAATCGCCAATTAAAGGTCTACTTTGCTAATATTTATACTTCTAAACTGTTAAGTTATCAAAGTGAGAAAAAGGGGGTTTTGCTTTTTAAAAACTATCGCCAAGCAGCAGAGTCTGGTGTGCTGTTTTCCCGATTTGCCTTCCTTGGCGAGCTGTGCTGGAGAACACGTGAGAGCTGTCAGTGGGGGAGGACGCATTTCAGTGGGTATCGATAACTATTGATGATGAGGACGAGGACGACAGCCATCACAGCGACAAGTGTGAAGTTAACACAGCAGCTTCCGATTGGTGGGAAACAATAACGATTACACAGCAACTTCTGCTGCTGTTGTCTTCCAGACAAGCCCCTGAAAATGTTAGTGGCCTGGAGAGATTGCTGCAAAGACTTTAGGTGACAGGCAGCCTTTGATCAGTCAACCGCTGCAAGTTGGGATTAGCCGGATGTCTGGATAAAACATTGATTGTACGAATTGTGGTGTCTCATGACAATTATGAATCCCCAGGTGGGGACCTCTTGGGAGATAGATATCTTTGGAGGCTATCAGCGCAGAGGCAATGTGGCAGTGAGGATGGGCGGGGTTGGTGTGGATTCTAGTGTTTGATCAGTCAGCATTTTATTTTTATTCTTTTAAAATTTCAGACTAATATGAGGATACAAACGTTTAGGTTACATTGTTTTCATTTCTAAGGTAAAGTTCAAGTTATAGTTGAGCCCTTCACCCGGGGTGTGATGAACATCGCTCAAGATCCTGCCAGTGGCCCTCACGCCTCCCCATCCCCTCTCCCATCTCTCCTCCTCCACAGACTATCCTTGTGCTTTTCATTCACATGGGCATGTAGTTGTTTATATATTAGTTTCATATTAGTAGTGAGTATGCTGGATAAGGTTTTCTCATTCTTGAGACACTTTGCTAAGAAGAATGTGTTTCAGCTCCATCCAGGTAAATACAGGAGATACAAAGTCTCCATCTTTTCTTGTGGCTGAATGGTATTCCATGTCTGCATACACCACAGCTGTTAATCCATTCCTGGGTTATGGGCCCTTGAGTTGATTCCACATATTGGAATTGTGAATTGAGCTGCCATAAACATTCTAGTGCAAATGTCCTTGTGATAAAATGATTTTTTTTTTCTTAATAGGTAGATGCCTAGTAATGGGATTGCTGTGTCAAATGGAAGGTCAACTTTCAGTTCTTAGAGGATTCTCCATACTTCTTTCCATAGAGGTTGTATCAGTTTGCAGTCTCACTAGCAGTGCAAAGGTGTTCTTCTCTCCACATCCACACCGGCACCTGCATGTTTGGGATTTTGTGCTGTGGGCTAATCCCCCTGGGGTTGGGTGATATCTTGGTGGTTTTGATTTGCATTTCTCAACCAGGCACCAGGAATCAGAGTCTATGCTGAGGAAAGAGGGCCTCAATCCCAGTGATTTCCCAGTTTGGTGGTTGTGGTTATTGTCAGTCAGGGACTTTGAGACCATGGGCAGTTGACAACAGGACTCTGGATCCAGTACATGGGAAGAATTGCTCCTCTCATAACAATGCCTGGGAGCCCGGGGCTGCTGCAAAACCTGGCACTTCCTGCATCCCCACCTCACACAATTATTTGCTGAAAGCACAGATGAGTGCTTCTCTCTAGACGACTAGGCTAATGGGATTTTTGGCTAATAGGCTCATATTTTATACATAAATCTATAAAATCCTACAGCATGTGCTCTGACATGGCATTTCTGTTAAGCCCATTGTTTTTAATTTGTCAGTTATTTTGCACAGGGGGGCTACTTTAAATCATATGTCAAGACGCAGAACAAGATCTGCTTGATGTGACTCTGTCCTCTCAGCTCTTGGGCAAGAACCCATCTAGATGTGGGCCTTTGGAATTTGTTATTTCCAGTTAGGACTTAAAGATGTGTAGTGTTACAGTATTGCTGTTGTTACTGGTCACATCTGCCTTCTGCAGGAGACAGCCAGGGCAGGAATATGGGCTGAGGTCCATGTTGGCAGAGACTCACCCTGCTGGGCTGAGGAGATAATGCAAATGGGCTTGGGCCTCTCCCAGTAGGAAAGGGAAGAATGCCCAGACACAGATTACCACAGAATACTTTCCCCCCTAGAAGAAGACATCACTTTATAACAATGGTGTGCTTTATAGCTGCTCAGGTGCCCGGGCCTAACTCAAATAGCCACAACAGCTGCCAGGAGAAAGCAGAGGATCTTCACAACCTTTTGAAGGAGGAACTTTTTGCTTCTTTTCAGAGATGCTAATAATAGATAAGGGACTTTATGAATGCTTTGCATGAGTGATGATCTCATTGAAAACCTGTGAGGTATTATTACAGTATCTCCATTTAACACACAGGAAACTGAGGCTTAGAGAAGTTATATAAATTGCCTAAAGATTCACAGGCACCCCCAGCAGCCTTTCCTGAGAACCCATGCTTACCCTTTCTGATTCAGATGCGGGAATGAGGCTCAGAGAGGTTTAGCAAATTACTAAATATCACATAGTATATAGCAGAGTTAGCATCCATCTTAAGGATTTCTAAGTCTAATGTGGCAATGTTCTGCCGTTTCTCATCCCTACAAATGGAGAGTAGAATTTATCAAAGGAGCATCAATGATGGTGGGCTTACCATTTCAAATAGCCCCCTAAGTGAGTCCAATATCCGTCAACATGATACTTTTCAGCCTATATTCTCCAGAAAGCAGGAACTTAGGCAAGGCTTACATGCTAATGCTATGCTGGGAGGTGAGATTCCAGGACAGCAAGAGAAAGGGAAGAAGAGGCCTGGGCCACAGCAGGAGGGGAGCGGATAAAAGGCAGTGCATTGCAGATGTGCACGCATCCTCAGGAGAACACACACCTGGTGCTCGGATACGTGCGAGGCCTGCATCTGAGCGGTAGAACAACCTGCAGCATCTCCGAGAATGGGAGGGAGAAGAAAGTTCCTGATGGCCCTTTCCCATTTCCTGCCTCTTATCATTCATCATGTGCCCCATGGGGCCTTGGCTCCCTTACAGTTCTGTCTGTGGACCCGGACGCTAGAGCTTCTGTGGACTTGGACCCGAGAGCTTCTGTGGACCTGGATGCTAGAGCTTCTGTGGACCTGGATTTTAGAGCTTGTATGGGCCTGGATGTTAGAGCTTCTGGGCACCTGAGCTGCTGTTGGTCCTGCTAGAGTCTGGTCAATTGCTGGGTTCACACCCCAGCTCTACCACTTAACCGTGTGAGCTGGCAAAAGCCTTTAACCTCTCAGTTCCTCAGTTCTTTCATCTTTAAGAAGAAGAAAATCTTTTTTACACATCTTATATGTGTTATTTTATAGAACCTATAGTATATTGTGGGACTTAGTGAAGATTAATAGCTTATTTTGTACAAACTACTTAGAAGAGTGCCTGGCATACACTGAGTGGCTTTACGAGTGTATATTATTCTTACTAGTGTGTAAAAGTCAACATGTGCTTTCTCTTTTTCCAGTTGTATTTCCAAAGATCATCCTTTACTATCCCATGTGGTTGGAAGCCAGGCTTTAAAAAGCAAGTAGATATATATCATGCCCAAAATGAGGGATGGAAGGGAGAAAAAGAATTCTGGTAATAGGAAAAGCATTGGTAACTCCATGTATAAAGTTGTAGGGGAGACTTTTAGGCCTGGAACGTGAAGACATTAATTTTCCTAAGAGCACTAATGAAACTGACTAGTCAAGGGTGGACCTATAAATGATTTATTCTGCTAAGCTTGACCTTGACTGTATTAATCATTTGAATACTTAATGATTCATACATTTGGAGAAAGGAAGGCTGGGAGGTCCCAGAACATTGTTAAGTCTTCTCCAATTTTTATCCTTATTTATTGTTTCCATTTTTAAGTGGAGCAAAAAAAAGTCAAGTTACTCTTTTACTTTTGAAGATAACGCGGTTGGTATGTTGTAATGCTTTTACTTTACGAAGCTGTTCATGACACGTTAAAAAATCAGGAGATAAGATTTCCTTTCACTTTATGCACTTAAAATTAGAATTTTATTTTGCAGTTTTATTTAAAGAGGAATTAAAATTTAAGAATAAGATCAGCATGTTGCTGTAGATTGAAAAGACGGAGGACCACTCAGCTGGATTTTATTAGTCCTGGTGCTAAGGATGGCTTGCATTAGTGCATTCAGATGTCCTCCCACAAACACACGTGGTTAGAGCGAAGGAACGCCCATGTTTTCTTTTGAAAAGACTATGTTTGAGGGCGGAGGCTGTGGCTCAAAGGAGTAGGGCGCTGGCCCCATATGCCAGAGGTGGCGGGTTCAAACCCAGGCCTGGCCAAAACCTGCTCCCCACCCCCCCAAAAAGACTATGTTCATTTTGAATTTCAAAAGGGAGGAAAAAGGAAAACCATTTCAGATAGTACTGGCATTTAGTGAGTCTTAAACCTTTTTTGATATTTAAATTAGGTGTCAACAGCCCTTCTTTGCAAAAGGGCTTTGCACTTTCTGCCATCAGGAAGTGGATTCTCCTACCCCACCCTTCAATATGAACTGGTCTTGTGATTTGTTTGACCAACAAAATTCAAGGGAAATGATTCTTTTTCAGTTCTAAACTTAGACAGTAAGAAGCATTGCTCACTGCAGTCCCTTTTGGGGCCCCGGAACCACCTTGTGAAAAGCCAGACTGACCTGGTGGGAAACGAGAGGCTTACTAAATACTCCAGGGCTGGGTTGCTCTGACGACAGGTAGCTGGCCAACGCCAGACCTGGGACTGAGACTGTCCTTGGAAGTCTCCTAGGAAGCCTGGAGAAGCGGAGCTGCCTAAATCTGGCCCACAGTGGCGAGGTTTACAGCTGCAAGAGTGAGTCTGGCCAGGGTCAGAAGAGCCTGCAGCTGAGCCCAGGTGAGACTGTGCACTGGAGAGTGGCGAGCTAAGTAGACGGCAGTTGTGTCGGTTTGGAAGGGCAGCTGGCACTAACTGAGTCCTGACTCTGTTAGTCCTAAGTCTTCTGCAGGTGTGGCTCACTCACTCCTGATAACAACCCTGCCTGCCATAGGATTACAGATGAGGAAAGCAGCCTGAGGTCATCTGATGTTCACAGGCAGAAGTAGAAAGGCAGCAAACCCACTGGCCTGTTGTCCGGCTTCCTGGTAATGGGGCAAAGGCCAAGATGGACAGAGCCAAGTGTCTTTGAACACTTTCTCAGCTGAGATTTCCCTAGAGTGGGTTTGATATGCTTTTCTGGTAGTAAATATTTTAGGTTCTGGGCCTATGCACCTTTGCAGTGTGAAAGTGGCTGTAGGCAACATGGTAAACAAAAGAGGCTGGGGTTCCAATAAAACAGAGGCGGGCTGGATTTGCCTTGGAGGTGTGCCCCCCCCCCCCAGCCCAGACCTCGGGCTCTAATGACCCAGGGCCCCACTGAGTGTAAACCATTAGCTCCTATGCACCCAGGTGGCCTCCAACTCTAGCTCACCCTTGGGGGCTTCTGATAAAATAGTCACAGAAGCTGTTTTCAGCTGTTCGGTTTAGTGCGAATACAATAAAAAGAAAGGCATGGGTGTGGGTTCCATCTTAATCTGGTTCCTTTTGTGGCTGTGGGAAGACTGCTGTTTTCAAGTTCACCTCTATGGGAGGAAGAGGCCAGGTCCTGGGGGACAAGGCAGAGACTTCCCCAAGGCTCAGCAGGTGTCTCCCCGAGTCTCATACCCACTTCTGAGCTTGGCCCTGGCTGGAGAGCAGGATTGTTCTGACTGCCTAGCACTGATCAGGTCTCCACCGGGTCTGAAGTTGGATCAATAGTTAATTAACTGCTAACGGACAGCATTTCTAATCTTTCCTACCACTTGAATGATGCTCCAAAACAAGTTTTTGTTTTCTCTTAACTTTGCACACATGGTTCCATTGTCTTCCTGACCCTGCTGAAGTTGTTATGATGTCTGATATTAATTTTTGTTTCGCTGAAGTGTGATTTTTAAGAACTTTGAATGCTTTAGACATTTTTGTCTTCATTTCTGCTCTCAGGTTTTGTCATAATCTGACGAGGAGCGGCCTTTTTATTTTTTAAATTGACCTTGCTCAACAGCCAGTGCATTTTCCTTTGCATCTGAACTCACATCAATCTGTGGCTCAGAGATATTTTCTACCATTATTTATTTTTTAAAAATATTTCTGTTCTCCCATTCTGTCTCTTCTCACCTTTGAATTTCTGTGACACGTGCACTGGGGCTACTTCCATCTTTCCTTCTCGTCTTTCACTGCTATTCGGGTTGAATTGCATCTCCCCCAAATTCGTGTGTCAAAGCCTTAAACTCTAGCCAGCAACCTTAAGATCAGAATATAGTCTTATTTGGAAATAAAATAGTTACAGACGTAATTAGTTAAGATGAGGTCGTGCTGGACCCTAATCTGATATGGCTGTGTTCTTGTTAAAAGAGGAAATTTGGACTCAGACGAGCAAATGGTGAGAAGCCCGTGTGGACGTGGTGACGGAGATCAGAGGGAGGCAGTAACCCCAGCCCACGATCAGCAGCTCTGCGGGGGCCTGGGACAGTCTCCCTCTCAGCCTTCAGGAGTACCAACTCTGCCAGCACTTTGGTCTCTGACTTGCAGAATCCAGAACTGAGATAACGAGTTTTTGTTGTCTCCACCCCTCTGTCACTGAAGCCCGGGTAAGCAGAGCGGCTCTGTCTATGCGCCTCATTTCTTTTTCTGTTTCAGCTTTTCTCACCTTGTTGCTTTATTTGCAGAGGTAGCTTATAAAAAAGCAAAACCCAAACCAAAACAAAACACCCCATTCACTTTTCAGAAATCTATCACTGTCACTATTGCATGTTTGGAGAAGAACCCACGTGAGTAATCAAGCAGGTTGTTCTCTTTCCTCACACGGACTGTCCATCATGGCAGCTCCCACTCGGTGACCACACACGCTGTCCTCTTGTGAGGCTGGGGAGAGGGGCATGGGGTTAAGGAACAGTAAATCTGGGCTGGACCTTTGCGGTCCTGGTGACTTAATTACAAGGGAGGCATTACAAATTCTTGAGGGCACACGCCCAACTAACTGCCTTCTGCCTCAGCCCCCCAATCATTCTCTCAGCAGCAGTCTCTGGGGCTTCCAGTCTGACCCGGCTTGGGGACCATTTCTTCCCTTTATAAGAGGCACAGCATCTTACTGTGAGAATTTCTTTCAAATGGCCTGGACTCTGTCTGGTTGTGGCAACTAACAGGGAAGCATAGTGACCTCTCCCAGTCAGTGACAGCGTCTGCTTCCCACAGTCTTCCCTGGGCTTCAGCGCTGGAAGAATGACCTTCACAAGGGAAGCTGGACATGTGAGCACAGGCCACATCCCTTCCCTGTTTCAAGCCACAGGCCCCAGGGCCCAGCCTGCTTTGGAACAAGGGACAACCTTGAACGATAGATGAAGCCAAAGCTTCGAAGTGCAGTAGGCTAAGTTTGGAAACAAATGGAAGCTGACCAAGTTGTCTTTAAGGGGAGTCCCCCTGATAGGACTGAGGCAGTGACTAGGACTTTCCACGGGCAGGTCTCTATTTCTGCCCATTGCCAAGTCAGCTGAGGCACAGCTGAGGCTTGTGCTCAAAGCTCTCTGGAAGTCCTAGAGCTCGTTGGATGTAGCCATTAATAATGGATTTCACCTGCTTTACCACTGGGCTGGTGAATAACTGCTGATGTGGGGGCTAAGATGATTTTTCACTTGGTGCCTGGTATTTAGAAATTATGTAGCATTTTCAGAACTCTTGCACTATTCTTTGTCATTTGTTTTTGAGACAGCCTCAAGCTGTCACCCTGGGTAGAGTGCTGTGGCATCACACAACTCACAGCAACCTCCAACTCCTGGGCTTAAGTGATTCTCTTGCCCCAGCCTCCCAAGTAGCTGGAACTACGGCACCTGCCACAACGCCCTGCTATTTTTTGGTTGTAGTTGTCATTGTTGTTTGGCAGGCCTGGGCTGGATTTGAACCCACCAGCTCTGGTGTATGTGGCTGCTGCCTTAGCCACTTGAGCTACAGGCGCCCAGCCTATTTGTTATTTTTAAGGGAATTATTAAACTGTAATTTAAACTCTGGAGTGCTGGAAACATCTTCTCTCTCCTATAGTACTAGAAAAATACAGTTTTATTTTCCATGTTATTTGTTTATTTTCAAAGAAGTAGCTTTTGGAATTATTGATTGGCTCCACTATTTTACTAATTCATTGTGTTCTACTTTTATTTTCTAAGTTTCCGTCCATTATTTTTAATATTGTTTTCTTTCTTCTTCAGTTTAATACTTAAGTTATTAATTTTCTTCTCTGGCCTAAGAGTTACCAAGGGGAATGGCCTTTACTTTGTGAGTGATTGGTTTTGTTTATCACATTTTGACCAGAGATGGTGACTTATATAGTTTCTGGGTTTTTTTATTATTTATTTGTTTATTTATTTATTTTTTTAGAGATGGGGTCTCTCTGTGTAGCCCAGGCTGGTCTCAACCTCCCCCACCCCATCCACTGTGCCTGCCAAGTTCCTGTTTTTTAGAATTTATAAAGATGTTCTTTGTAGTATAATGTATGACACATTTTTGATATTGCTTTCATGAATGTTAAGAAATAAGTTTCATTCTCTACATAAAGTTGAGAGTTAATTACTAGAATTTAAACCAGGCTTACTAATGACAGAATTCAGATTCCCTTCATGATTATTTTTATTATTTTTGCCTAGTTCATCTGTTGAAAATTAAGAATGGTAAGCTCCTTCCACTACTATTATACTTATGTACTTTATTCTTGCCTTAGCAAATGTTTTTGCTTTATATAAAGAAGTTTCATAGAAATAATATCCTTAATTTGAGTAGTATAATTCATCAATATAAAATCACCCAATTTTTTCTTGCATTATTCAAAAATACTTATGCACAGTATAATAAGCATTTGTTGTAAAATTTTCAGTTAATACAGACATGATAGGTGGAAGCCAAGATCTTATTTGTCACTCCCAACAATTCCATTCTTCTGATGTACAATGGTACATTAAAGATTTGTTGTGTGATCGTCCAGATTAAAAAATCCATATTTAATTATTTTTTCATGCTAGAGTTTGTAATCTACTTTTATATTTCAGTAATATGATATGGATACCTGTGTCATCTTTTAATGGCTACACATTACTTAATTGAATGGATTTACCACAATTTATTTAATAAATCTTCTTTTCAATAAGTATTCAAGTTAGCAATGTTTTGCTATTATAAGCAATTTTTATATCTTTAGTTCTGTTTTTGTCTAATAATTTTGTGAAGTCTTATTCTTTGTTTTTATGTGTGACATATGTATCTTTGCCCATATTTCTTTTAAAAATACTGCTTTTGATAACTTGAAAGTATTTTTTTTAAGTTCTTTGCTCAAATGTTACCTTATCTATGAGGACTTCCCTAAGAACTCTTCAAAAAATCTCTTTCCCCTCCTTCCCCCATCCACTTCTGATTCTCCTTCCTTGATTTGTTTTGCTATATGTCATTTAGCACTATCTGACATTTGTTTATAAATTTACTGCTGTAATTTGTTCCTCTCTACCCGCTCCCCACTAGAACGTAATCTCCACAAGAAGAGGGACCTTTACTTATTTTGTTCCTTACTTTCTCCTCAGTGTCTGGCATACAGTAAGTACTCAATCAAATTTTGCTGAATGAACACACTAATTCCTTTTATTTTAAACTTTGCCTCTTTATTTTATTAAAATTTGCCTCTTTAATTTATTAAAAATTATTGAGGTTTATAGGTTTGGCTTTGGCATCATTATTCTGTTAAAAATGTGTCTGCCATTCAAGCCATGGCTTTGGTCTCATGGTTTGACATCAAATGCTTCCTTCAGTGTTACTGGAATCCTTGACCTGACTGCTTCTGGTTTTCCAATTTCCTAAGAGATACCTATATTGCAAACAGCCGAAAACAGCACATCTGATTGAAGAAATACTGTTGCCAGGTGTGGTGGCTCATGCCTGTAATCCCAGCACTCTGGGAGGCTGAGGCAGGTGGATTGTCCTGAAGTCATGAGTTCAAGACCAGCCTGAGCAAGACCTCGTCTCTAAAAAATGACCAGGCATTGTGGTGAGCACCTGTAATCCCAGCTACTCAGGAGGCTGAGGCAAGAGAATCACTTGAGCCCAAGAGTTTGAGGCTGCTGTGAGCTCTGATGCCACGACACTTTATCCAGGGTGACAAAGTGAGACTCTGTCTAAAAGAAAAAAAAATACCATTAGAAAGAATAATCATTAAAACATCATGTGTTGTCATTGACAGTGGAGAAAACAAGATAGCAAAGGGTATGAATGTTAAGACTTAGAAAACATTATGCTTTGTTCACATCCTTCCCTTTGGGTACCAGCATGAGATTACTGGCTGTAAGGTGATGGGACACTATTCTTCTTGAGTTAACCACAAACATCATGATGTCCAAGAGGTTTTGGAGTTACCTCCTCAAATACTCATACAAGTAGATGTTCAACCAGGTAGCAGAAGTAACTACTATGTGTTTTTGTTTTTGGCTGGGGCTGGGTTTTAAGCCACCATCTCTGGTATATAGGACCAGCACCCCACTCCTTTGAGCCACAGGCGCCATCCTAACTACTATGTGTTCAAAATTTCACCCGAACACAGAACAACACCAAAAGCAGGCCTTATAGTCAGTGGGTTTCTCACAGGTAAAATAGTTCCTTTCCTGGAATTTGCAGATGAAGTATCCTAACTCATGTGCTTGAGAGTGCAGCTATTTCCTGCATGACACCTGCTGTCCGGGCTCGTTTCCTATTCTACTGCAGGAAAGATGCTGAAATTGCTGTGCATCCCATGAAAGCAAAAGTGCAAATGGAAATTCAGAGAGTAGTTTGCTTTATTGAAAGTCAATTATGGTGCTCTATTGCCACATTTATAGATCAAAGGTTTAAGGGCAAATTAAAGCAATAAGTTCATGCATAGTTTTAAAAATAAAAATATAAGTGAGAGCAAAAAAATTGCTACTGCTTCTGAAAATGTTTCAGAAATGTTCTTCAGTGCGCGGAGATTGTGTTTGTGAGGTTGTTCCGATGAAGCTGCCTAAGCATTACTGACCAAAGCTTTAAGTCTCGAAGGTGCAGAGGAAACAGGACTTGACTTTAATCCAGTCGCTCAAGTGGAAGGGCAACATCACTATCAGGAATACCCTATAATGACTAAACCTGGAAAAATATCTTTCTCTTTTGCTGACTTGAGTCAAGCAAAGGCCTATGTGATACTGTAAACATGCATTCTGATCATCAGTAGAACTGAGAAGTTATTCTTCTTCTACCATAATGCCAACTTTAAGAAATAATATTTGAGAAGGACCATTTTAAGTAATATGATTGAAGTGATGATCCAGTGTATATTCTGGAGAAAGCTTCAGATTTATCCTTGTCTCAAAAAATTCATTCTGTGCTGATGATCTTCAGCTTTGGTTTTGACCTCATCCAAATATTGAGTTCAAGCTCTGCCCTTCAACATTGAGCCAATATATGTATTTGTTACATTTCTATTAACTCTTTTTTTTTTTCTCTGAGACAGAGTCTCACTCTGTCACCCTCGTAGAGCACTATGGTATCACAGCTCATGGCAACCTCCAAATCTTGGACTTAAGCAATTCTTTTGCCTCAGCTTCCTGAATAGCTGGGACAACAGGGGCCTGCCATAACACACAGCTATTTTCGTTGCAGTTGCCACTGCTATTTTATCTGGCCAGGGCAGGGTTTGAACCCGCCACTCTTGGTATATGAGGCTGGCGCCCTATCCACCGAGGCACAGGTGCCGCCCTCTTTTAACTCTTGAGTAGATACAAAAGCATGCTTATAAAATATATGTGGGGTATAAGTAATCAGAATACAAGTAACATCAATTACTTGCCACCCAATTTAAGAAAAAGAACAACATGCCATTATTATTAAGTCTTTTCCTTGTATGTCCCCCTCATCCTGTCCTTTTTCCCCAGAGGTAGCTACTCTTACAAGGTTTACATTAACCAGTTTTTTACTTTTCTTCATAATGTCATGCTTGTGTCTCTAAACAATATATTTTTAGTTTTGCATCTTTTCAATTTTGTATGAGTAGAATTATAGAATTATACTCTTTTTCTTTAACCAATTTTTAACAGTATGTTCTTGAGATTTATCTATGTTGTAATGTTTATATTTACTGCACTATAGTATTTCATTGTATGACCATTCTACAGTTTATTTATTCTACTCATTATGAACATGTCTTGTTTAATTTTTTAAAACTATACTCTTACACATAGAGCTCCTATGAATATTTTTATTTCATGTATATAAATTCATAAATGCAAGACTTTTTCTAATGTGCATGTTGGGTGGGAGTTGGAGTTATGAAGGAATAGTGTGGATGGTGACAGAATGTGACATTATTCACATGGATATCCAATTATCTTAACCATTTTTTCCTGTTCCTATGAGTGTCACATCTGTGATATACCAAATGCTCATTTATGAATAAGCCCATGCTTAGTCTTTCCATTCTGTTCCACTGGTTTATTTGTGTCTTGGGGCATCAGTATAATAATGAGTCTTCCAGTCCATGAACATGGTATATCTCTCCATTTATTTAGGTCTCCCCTAATATCTCTCAATGAAGCTTTATACATTTCCCTATCAGAGGTATTGTACATTTTTTTCTCCTTGGTCCTATGAAGTTGTTAAAAGCACTGTTCAGCCTCTTAGCTGCCGCTCCCAGATTTGCCAATAGATTTATATTTTTTAATAGCTCTTGGCCCAGTAATTCTATGCTCTCTTTTTAGCTCTATGATACTTAAAGGAAATGATTTTTATAGTTTGCCTAGATATTTTAATTTCCTTCAGCAAGAGAATTGGCTGAAATTACTCAGTCTGCTACCAATGGGAGGAAGTCCTCAGATCTTCTTTGTACTTTTATCTTCCAGATTGTTTTTATTTTATCTCTTCTTTTTTTACCCTCTTTTTGTTTTATCTCTTCTGCACAGAACTTCACTTATTCTTTCAGCTTACTGATGGCCTTTCTGTTTTCCCTCTCATTGTATTTTAATTGAAATTAAAATATGATTCATGACCAAGACAAACAGAAATGAGCTCCATGGTGGCTAAGGACATTGGCATATTCCTCAAAACAAAAGGTCAGCAATCTCATGGGGATGCAGCCCTAGATAAGTACATTTACTTATCTGAGACATTTGCATGATTCAGGCAAGACTCACAGAGGAAAATGAAGACACAGTGTGGTAGAGTGGAGAGCACTTGTACTCCAGAGTGAGATGACTTGCACTTTAGTCTCTTGCCATTGTTTGGCAGCTGTGGAGACATGGGCAGATTTAAGAACAGGAATTAGTTAATGTACGTTGACCTCTTTTCCTCCTTCAGGTGGGTTTAGAGATCTACATTTTGTCCACCTAAGCTGCACAATTGGGCTGATGTTCTTTATAGTACACAGTGAATCGAAGAGTTCAATTAAAAAAAATAAAGTTCATTTTTTCTTTACTTGAAGTCTCTTGATGAATTGGCAGACAGGATCACATTATCTGATTAAGTGAATATCTGTCCTTTGGTATTTCTGTGGCTGAAATTAGGAAAAAGAGTTAATTTTTTTTGATATATATCATTTTTTATTTCAATATATTTATGGGATACAAGTGCAGTTTTATTACATGGGAATATATTGTGTACTGGTGAAGTCTAGGCTTATAGAGTACCCATTATACACTGTACCCCATGGCTAATTTTATTCTCTTATCCTCTCTCTGATCTTTGGGGTTTTCATTATGCCACTCTATATGACCATAAGTACCCGTAGTTTAGCTTCGGTTGGTAAGTGAAAACATGAAGTGTTTGATTTTACATTTCTGAGTTACTTCACTTAGGATCATGGCCTCCAGTTCCGTCCAAGTTGCAGTGAAAGACATTATTTCATCTTTTTTTTTTTTAAATTTATAGCTTTCTAACCATCCTTCATTGTGTAATAGAAATATATACATACATATTTTTATTAAAATGAAGACATTCTAATCTTGATCTTCTTTTTCCACAGTAAATGTTCTTGAAGAGTAATAGTTTTCAAAATGAGTTCCTTGAAACTGTAAAGTTCCAAGGATGGCTTCTAAGAGTGAATGGACAGTGTTTGAAGTTCCTCAGCCTCACTTTTTTTTTTTTTTTTGTAGAGACAGAGTCTCACAATGCCGCCTTTGGTGGAGTGCCATGGCTCCACTGCTCACAGCAACCTCCAGCTCCTAGGCTTAGGTGATTCTCTTGCCTCAGCCTCCGGAGTAGCTGGGACTACAGGCGCCTGCCACAATGCCGGCTATATTTTTGTTGCCATTCGGCCGAGGCTGCGTTTGAACCTGCCACCCTCAGTATATGGGGCTAGTGCCCAACTTGCTGAGCCACAGGCATCGCCCAAGGGTTAATGTTTTGAGCATAAGACTTTTGGGAGAGGTCACTGAAGACTAATAACAGGATTTAGGATAGGGAGGGGAGGAAGGTTTTGAGAGATTAACATTTTAGGAATTGAAAATGAATATAACCTTTGCCAGAGAGGCATATCTCAATTTACACAAAAGATTAATTTATAAAAATTTGTATATGCATTAACTTTTAATAAGTGTAGTCAAACTGGAATTTTTCAAGGGATCTCAGTACATAAAGAAAACTGGTTGTGAATCCTTTTTGTAAAGTGAAGAACATTCACTTTTTCTTGTTTTAAAAATATCAAATGTTATTAAAATAAATGCTACATGGTACGGACTTCAAATGTAACTATTAAAATAAATTTCCAGTATAAACATACTGTTCATTTGCCAAGGAGAGGATTTTTCTAAAACAGAGCAGGATAAAAAGTAGTGTATTGTCCCTTACTTGAATTCTAACAAATACATTTTTCTAAGGAATGCATTTTAAGTTTAAATTTGAGCAGATTAGGTATTTAGTTTTCTCTTTTTCTCTCTCTCCTTAACATAGCATTTAATTTTCAAAACTGAGAACTCCTACATTTTGCTTTATTCCCTTGTACACTTGTATATGTACTACAATGTACAAATAGCTGTACAAGAAACACAGATGTCATTATATTCTTATATAACATTATATATATATATAAATATTCTCTAATAATCTAATTATTTTTTTCTTCAACTTCCCTGAGAACACTGGGGAATGTGTACAATCTTGAGTAAGTAAGTATAGTTTTGTTATTTTTGGAAGCTTAGTTCCAAATTCCAACTTGGTCCAGTGTCATTTTTGGATGGTGTGTTCCAGTCCAGAAAACTAGCACCTGTCTTCAGAGCCAAATTGACAGAGATATACTCAAATAAATTCTCACTCATGTTTCAACTAACACTTCAGCAGGAACATGAGTTAATAAACTAATGGAAATAAGAAAGGGGGATGGTGTGGGTAAAAGAATGGGATTGAAAGAATATTTTGTATCTTAGGACAGTAGTACTGATGCTTCAGACTGATGAAATGAAAATATGCCCTTCAAGTTGACCTTGGAATTTGAAGCTCTCCAGGAAAGAAAACATAACATCTGGAATCCCGTTATGGTGAAGTGAACAGATAAAATGATGGTCCATCCTCGTGTTTACACAGAACAGAGTTATTAATGATTAATGGCAACTCTCTTGTGGGAGGCCACTTCTCAAGTCTTTTGTTTCTTGGAAAGTAATATTTATCTCAGAAAAGTTTCATCTTCACAACACTTTGTCTTGTGCTGTTGATCTGTTAACTGTAGGAACTTCCTTTACAAAGATCTATCAAGAGGAAAAGATGGAGACGATAATGCAGCCAAGAATAACGTTCATTTACTTATTTTCTCTAGATCCCCAGACTAAATAAATCAGACATATTGGAGAATGTTATCATTTTTGACATAAATTGAACTTCTTGGTAGGTGATGGTTTGGAGACCTTTCAAGGCCAATTCCATCCAGACTTGTCACATCCGGTTGCACTGTTTACTATCAAATAGTGCCATGTAATTTTAGAGGGACTGACTTTTGGTATGGCCTAATGAACCCATTTATTTGAAGGCAGCATGAAATTCCAGGGGAAAAGATGTTTCCACTTACAATAATCAGGACATACAAGAAGAATGCGATTCCTACCTTATGAATCTAACCTCTGAAGTAATCACCTTCCCAGAAGTAATTGCTCCTCCCAGGCTTTTCTTGACAACAGGAGATGTTTAGGCTTCTGTGGTGGTGTTTGTGGTTCTCTCCGTAAGTGGAGAGCACTCTAGGATGTAGCAGGTAAGGCCCAGGGATGCCGAGTATACTGTAGTACATGACGCTTTCCCACAGACAAGGAACTGTTCTGCCTGAAGTGCGAATAACATTCCTCCAGAAAACTGCAGAAAAAGTACAAGAGCTATCGAAACCCTGGGTACACACATTGTCTCAGGTACCAATTCAGTTTTATATGCCACCTCCAAACTCAGTAGATCAATCATTGCTGTGTTATTTCTCATGATTCTGTGGGTTGATGGGGCTCAGCTGGGCTCTTCTTCTCCACGATGTGGTGCAGCTGAGGACACCTGCTCTGAGCTGGGAGCTCAGCTAGAGTCGGAATATTCAACACAGTCTCTCTGTACGTGTCTTAATCTTTAGTCTGCCTTGAGCTTCTTTATAGCATGGGGACTGGCTTCTAAGAGGGAGGTGCCAAAAGTACAAAAAAGGGAAGCTGTCTGGCCTCTTCTAGGCCAACTCAGAAGTCACACATCACCTTTGCCTCATTCTGTTGGGGGAAGCAACTCCCAGGGTGGTCCAGATTCAAAGGCGGGGGCAGGGAGGTGAGTCTCACTGCATCAGGCATGTTCAGGGCAGGGTTGGGAAGCAGCATCTTTAGAAATGATCCTTGTACACATGACCGTGTTAATTCTCCGTGAAGTAGGAATTATTATGCATTCCATTTTGTGGAAGGTGGAGCTGAGGCATCGAGGGAATAAGTGACGTGCCCAAGGCAATTTCTTTGCTTAGTAAGTGCCAGTTTGCCTGATCCCAAATCCCTTTACCCTCTTCTTTTATTTTAATTTTCTTAACTTGGAAGTTATTTCGGGTTAGGCAAGATAAACAAGGCCCGTGAATTTGGAGAGTCCTCTCTCGTCAGTGGCTGTTGAGTACCTCGTGGACTTGACACAGCCCCTGTACTACTGTGTTCAATGTCCCACATCCCTGGGCTGCATCTACTCCAGGAGTTGAACACTCTCCTCAGACCCTACCCGGATCAAACTATCGTGCTCTCCCCTCTGACCTGCTGTCAGCTAGTCCTGACCCAGAGAGCAGCCCATAATGTGATCAAACCGTCACCTGAGTGCAGCGATTGCCTGATGTTTCTGCCTGCCCAGTGTCCACTTCCCCTTTGTAACAGATCCCAGTTTTCCCTGGGGAATCAGCTGCTTTCTTCCTTTTGTCTCATGTGTTTCAGGGGCGCTGAATGCAATTCCTGCTCCAGGTATGGACAGGTGACGGAGGGCGGGCTGATCAGAGGTTTCTGTCTCTCTTGTCATGGTCCTTAATTTACAGAGAAGTACATGACCCCGTGAGGTGAATAAAGAGCCACTAAAATGACAAGTTCAGGAGCTTTGTAGAGAGAGATACAAAGCTATCTGGAGGGATGAAATATAGGTCTGGAGCTTCTGCGAGCCATCTGGTCCCCACAGGCAGGAGCCTGCAGGAGAACGAAGCCCCCCCAGGAAGACGGGGGCGTGGGGCAAGGGTGATGCTGGTCCTGACAGTATCATCTGAGGCTCTGGGGAGGGCCAAAGCCAAACCTGGATCTCGACTTTCTAGGATGTTAGTAAATAAATCTTCCCCCTCCTTTTTTGCTTCAACTAGTTCTACAGAGTTTCCCATCAAGTTTAATAAAAAGAATCCTGACTGATAGACTATTTATGATCTTCAAGACAAATCAATAAAAAAAGCGACACATAAGCAAACCCACAATAAATATGCTTATGGAAAGGAAATAATGTAGAAATTCCATTGTGATTCAAACTAAGCCTAAGGCAGCGTAAGGATGAATGTCTACTAAGCACAGGGATCAGCGTGAGACTAGGAATTCTACTAACAAGAAACAAACGAGCAATCAGAGCTACCATATTATATTCCTCAGCCAGCTGAAATTGTAATTGTATATTTTGTGTCTGAAGGCAGTTCATTGCACCTTACACGGTGATTGCTGCATCAACACCCTCTAAATCCCAATCCTCTGAACAGAGAGCCTGTCCCTGAGGAGATGGCAAGTATTCTCTCAGGTGACAGTTGCTAGGCCTGCCTGGTGCAGACGAAGCAGACTCGGGAAGTGTCTCAGGCTGTGGGAAGGTGAGGGATCAGCCGGGTCTCCTACGGGGAGGGGAGCACAGAAGCTGCGTGTCGTTCCTGCTATACGCTGGTAGCTCTGATTGCAGAGGAGCAGAGGGGAGAGCTGCTTTTTTCTTTTTCTTTTCTTACTAGTCTCATGCCCTATCAATTTTGGAGGCTCCCTTGTTAGATAATTTTAGTTGATTTCTTTGCTTAGTCACCTAAGCATTAGGTCTTCAAGGTATGTTTTGGAGTCAACACTCACATCATTTGGCATCTGATATCAGGTGGTAAAAATTCATCCAATGAAAAAATATTTTCTGCCATTCTATGTTGTGAGTTTGTTTTAGGCACAAGTGGAGCCTGGTGGACTCCTGCCGATTTCTTTTCCTAGCCTGAGTGACCTTCAGGGATGGTTAAGAGTCATGGCATTTGCGTTGACTTCATGCCACCAGGAAGTGGGGGGACATACTGGTGACATTTTTCCGAATCTCACTGTGGTTGGCAGAGTAAACCCCTCCCCCAAGATGTCCACATTCCTAATTCTTGGAAATGTTGAATATGCTATGTTGCACAGCCAAGAGCGATTAAGGTTGCAGATGGGATTAAGATTGCTGGTCAGTTGACCCCAACATGGAGACTATCCTGGACATTGTGAGTGAGTCCATAGGACTTTCAAGGGTCCTTCAAAGGGGAAAGGAAAGGGAAGGAGGAGGTTGGAGTGACGCGAGGCGAGAAAGACTTGAGTCGCCATTGCTGGCTTTGAAGATGGAGAAAGGGGACCATGAGTCGAGCACTGGAAAAGGTAAGGGATGGACTCACCTCTGGGTTGGGCAGAGAGGCACAGCCCTGACAATATGTTGGTTTCGGCTGGGATGCCTCGCCTTCAGACTTGTGGCTACACTTCTCACCTACTGAGCTGTAAGATATTAAACCGGCATCATCTTAAGCCGCTAAGTTTGTGATAATTTGTAATGGCGGCAGTAGGAAGCTAACACAAACACCCTTGCAATGAGAGAAAGTTGTATTAAATGCTAGCCGAGTCAGAGAATCACAGCGTTGAATGGGATTTCACAGGGCTGGAACCCAATCCCAAGTGTCCATCCATAAATCTCCCCACCGTGTGTTTGATAAGTGGCCTTCCAGGTGGTGTGAACACATCAACAGTGGGAACTGTCCATGTCAGGGGCTGGTTGCTGCCACTGAGCTTTCAAAGTTCTTCCCTGAAGGCGACAGAAAAGAGCCTCTCTGGAGCATTACTTCTTTAGTTCTAGTTTTGTTTTCTACAGCCCCATGGAAAATTTCCAAATATCTTGTTTAAAAAACATAGCCCTTTAGGTATGTGAAGATTCAATCATGATCCCTTGAGCATGAATACCCTCACGCTCTTCCTGAGTCCATAGCACATGTGCCCTGGTGGTGAAAACTGCATCAGAGGGCATGGCTGGTGTGGTCTGCAGAGAGCCTGCAGAGGCCTGAGGTCTCCACCTGCCGGGGTCCCACCTGTGTGCTGCACTCACTTTGTCGGGAGCATCTCTAACCACGACTCCTGCTGCCCACCTCTCCTGTCTCTCTCCCCTTTCCCATCTCCAGGGCTTGGGGGCTCTGCCTTGCTCCTTAGAGAGGCCTGATGTTAATGCTTATGCTCGAGATACGCTATGGTTTCCATGGCCTTCCTCTTCCTACAACTTGGCCTGGGGGTGCAGCAGGAGAGGAGATGAAAGTGATTCTGTGTCATAGAGGACAGAGCATGGGACAGAGCATGGAAACCTCAGTTTCCTCACCTGGGAGATGGTGAAGAGCAATTCTTATTTACAGGATTGTGGAGGGATAAAATGAGGCTGCCTGTGTACTGTGCAGAACATAGTTGTTGGCACGATTCGGTATTCTTCTCTTCTGCTTCCACCTCTTCCCACTTTGTCCTCCTTTATCTTATACATTTAGAGAGCAATGGAAACACGAGCTGTGAGCTCAACTTCCGAGTGTTCAGGATGGTCAGGGCTGCAGCTGTAGCAGGCTTCTGGGAATTACCAGGGCTTGGGCAGGACCTTAACAGTTGAATGGGAGTGGGTTGAATAACAGGGATAATTAGGAAAGTTTTGAGCTCTGACTTTGAAAGTGATGTTCGTTTTAAGCCTTCTGATGATGAAGACAAGCTACTAGCTTTCCATGTAGGAAGGAACATTTTGTTTATGTCTCATTAGTTTTGAAATCCAGTTTAAAGGAGATGGGACATGGCTCGACTGCTGTGATGAGACAAGGGTGCAACACAAAACTAATATTTAGTTTGCCTGGGGCCTGGCCGAGGACTTCGTTGAGTGATGCAAACCTGCAGAGTTCATCTTAAAACTTTCTTTAGGGCAATTAAAAACAAAATAACCTTAGCAGGCTCAGTTTGGATAATTAAGACCAGACTATGGTACCACACCATCAGGGTGCAGGAAAGTCATCAGGGAACACGAAGAGTGGCCGGAAATGTGGGTTCTGGGAAAGTTCTAGACTTATATGCCCATGGGAGTGTAGTTTCTAAGTTCTCCCAGAATTCATGCATTTAATATGGCTTGGCAAGCAATTATTTTAATTTTTTCATGTGAAATTGTAATCTGGGACATTATTTTGGAAGGCATGCCAGTAGCTATTTGTTCTACTCAGCCTCCACTGGTTTTATTTTTAACCCTCTCTTGATTATTTCTAAACCCCTTAATCATGAAATCTCATTTTCTTTTATTAGGAAGGATTTATTCACAAGGCCAGCCAGACCTACACGGCATCCTTTAATATGTATTAGTGGATGCTGAGATGGTCCTGCAAAGCATTAACAAATGCGTCCCGAGACAAGATACACAAAATAGAGGGGAAATGGAGAAACTCACGCCCCACTCTGTAATTGGATACATCGACCCAATTTTATAAATGCTAAAGAAATCCTTTTGAAAATAACAGTGACAGTGAGGATGCTGGGCCTGACGAAACGACCTCTTGCTAGGTGGGGGTGGCACGTTTGGGGCTAAAGATAAAACAGTGAACAAGCCAGGCAAGGCCCTATTATTATGAAATTAAGTTCCAGGATGGGAGACCGTCCCCTCAGGGCCATTAGAAAATAGATTCATAAATGAAATAATTATAAATTATATAAACATTATGATGAAATCAAAACAAGAAGAAGTTGAGATTAATGGGCTGTGATGGGGGCTGCCCACTTTTAACAGGGTCTCTGACAAAGGCTTCACAGAAGCAAAAACAGACAGAGAAGGAGCCTGTGCATGTATCACATCTGAAAGTGTGGTGACATGTCAGTCCAGAGCAGGGATAACAGCACGTCTAAAGGGCCTGAGGCAGGAGAGAATTTGGCATGTTCAACCAGCAGAGAGGCTGCGGAGGCTGGAGCTCATGGAGGGAGCAGGGAAAGAAATTAGGTTGGAGAGATTTCATCAGGTCAATTCCATTCGTACCGGTTCTACCCCTGCAAATGAAAGCCACTTGACTTTCCTCCTACCCATCTGTCACTTCCAAATCCTCCCAACCATTGCCAAGCTAGGGGAATGGAAGAACCAGAGTCCTGCAAACACTGTCAGTCTGCCTGTCCCACTAGGGTTGAGGCTGTGCAACTTTTATCTACAAACCCAGTTTCATCTCAAAATCTTACAGCAGTCTGGACTTATGGCAGTGGGATGTTAAGGGGGCTCAATGTCCATTAATGGTCTAGCTCTGGTTTTGTGCCTGTTCTGAAGATCTGGTTCTAAATGATTTGATAACTGGATCATTCATTCAATTCATTTTTTCAGTTTGATAGAGGTACCTGCTATAGCAAGGCATTGTCTAGGCCTTGGGGATGTACAGATAAACATGATGGTGCTCTCTGCTGGGTAACCTGGGGTAGCTGGGGAGGCAGGCAGTGTGAGACCTGCAGGGTCAAGGGGACCAGGGCTTCCAGGGAGGCTTCTTGGTGAAGAGGCAAACAGAAGTAAACTCAGCCAGGCCCAGGTGGTGTGGTGAGAGGAGCAGGGCGGAGAGGGGGAAGAGACTTCCAGGCAGAAAAGACTGAAGGATTGGAAGTCACAAGGAGCCCGGAGTGAGTAAGGAACTCTAGGTGGTGGCTGAATCCTTGCTTTGTCTCTGTCACTCTGGGGTTTGGACTGAGACTTGCTCGTCCAGGGGTCAGTACTGCAGCTGAACTCAGGTCTTCGTCCCTGTGCTAACTTCCCTCCTGCAGACCTGCTGGTCTTCAGAGCCCACTCAGGGCCCCCTCTTGGGACAGTCTGCCCATCCTGAGGGCGCCGAGACCTGATGCAGAGGCCAGAGCTCTCGCCTGCTGCAGTCTGCACTTCCTCCCTGCACTTACGGGGAGGTTCGTTCCTCTCCCCAGGTGTGTCTTCCGCATCTTCCGGGGACCTTCTTGGCAGCAGGAGCTCAGCGGGGGGACGGAGCATCCTTCCCTCCTCCCGCCCTGCTTGTGTGTGGGGTCAGCATCCTGCAGGGGTGCTGAGGTCAGAGAGAAAGGGTGGGGAGGAGGACACAGGCATTTGACAGCACCAGAGACCATCTCGGCCTTAGGCACGAGGACAGGTGAGAGCTCAGGAAGGAAACTGGGTCTGAAAGGCCGAGACTGAAACGAACCATGCTGCTGTCCCCGCGTGTGTTGCCCCCAGGACAAACAAGCAGGGGAGCCTGGGACAAGGTCTGTGGGACAAGTGCAGAGCTGAGCAGAGAGGAACCTCAAGGACAACTGCAGCTATCAACTTGCACTGTTTTCTTCCCAGAAAGGCCCGGACAAGAGGACAAGAGATCCCGGAAAAATCCTCTGAAGTGGACACCACAGGAGGAAGGGTCGAGGACTTCCTGAGCAGGGTGGACTTCCAGGTGGGCTTGAGTGACAATAGATGTTGTCGCCTTCGTCATTAATTTTTTTCACTAATCCATCAACCCGATGGTCTATTTAGCAAAGATTTACTGATTAGCCTTTGTGCCAGCATTATACGAGGTTTGGGGAACATATGTTAACCGAAGTGCAAGTGTCTGGACCTCACAGACCGGACACCTTGAATCTGTGCCCAGGTGTGTCTGCTCGCGCGCCTACAGGAACAGATGTTTTTAAAAAATGACATATAGCACAAAGAAGCTGTATAATGTTCATTAGCTGCACATAGCTTGGGCGGCTGACCTCTCCTCAGGTCAGGGAAAGCTTCCTGCTACAAATAGTTTTTAAGCTGACCCCAGACAGGGCGGGGCAGTGCTCAGAACATCAGAGTTGGTGCATGAAAGGCCTGGAAGCCCAGGGATGTTGGTTTTCAAGGAGAAACCCTCCCAGCCAGTATAGGTTATAATAAGGAACAGGATGGTCAAGGGACAGAATAAGCAAGGGACAATGGTCAGGGAGCTTTAGCTTCGTGCAGCCCCCTCAGACCACCAGAGTGCTTGCGTGGAATGTAGCTGGCTGCAATCTCGAGAGCTCGACTTGGGTTTTCCTGCACGCTGCTCAGGCCCCTTTGTCAGCAGGAGCTTGCTGAGCCCAGTGAGTGAGTGAGCAGCTCTGGGGCAGCACTTTAGCCAATGGGGCCTGGGACAGGCAGGCAGATGCTCCGCCATCTTCCGGGTAACCCACTCTGGAGGCATTCTGGTGGGACAGGGCTCCTGCGTGTCAGCAGTTTCCTTGGTGAGGAACCTTGGCTTTGCTTTTGGCCATGCCTGGTCCCTCACTCCTGCTTCCTGGGACCACACCTGGTCTTGGAGTTGGCCACCTGAAGTCAAGTGGAACTTTCCTTAATTTTAATTGGATTCTCTTTTTATCACGTGTTATATGTTAATTGTGTCGTGATGCCACCTATCCCAATGAATCTCCTGTAGACGAGGCTGTTTTTGCAGGTAGGTGAAGCCGAGGCTTAGCCCCCTCAGATTAAGACCAGGATGAAAGCCTAGGATTTCCCATTTCAAGCTTAATGCCTCTGGGCCGCTCTGCCTTAGGGCAAGCCTGCTTCTGCTGGAGGGAATGACTAATTCTGGTACCACCTCTGTTACCTGATGTGTTTCTCTTCTTTCTCCCCTCTCCCTCCTCTCCTCCCTTTCTCTCCCCTCCCCTTCCCTTCTCTGTCTTTTCTTTTTAAGAGATGGAGGTTTGCCATGTTGCCCATGTTGGACTTGAACTTCCAGGCTCAAATGATCCCTCCCCAAGTAGCTGGACTACAGTCACGTACCATTACACCTAAGGTGAGCTTTATTCTACCTGTCTTTTCAGCAGTCACCCTCTCCAAAGAGTGATCCCATTAAGATGAAGCACTGGGCCTCATTCCTGATGTTCTGGGGTTACCCGTGTGCACATGCTTCGCCCCAGCATATGAGATGCTGCTCCCATCATAAAGGCCACTCCCTGAGACACAAGGCTGCTGCCTGGCCTTGCTGAAGGAGGCTGAGCAGTGGGCTGGCACGTCCAGCACACCCTGTCCCACTCGCGGGAGTGCTCCAGGCTTCAGGGAAGTGCACCAGGTTTCGGGGAGTGGAGTGGGGGGGGTCTTTCAGTTTATATTTTACAGAGGAAATGTAGTAGTTTCCATGATGTTGAAAATACACAAAACTCATTCCCAGGCTGGTTGCAATTTCCCTGGAGCTGAGGGGTCCGGCTTCTTGCAAATTCTTAGCAAGATGGCAATGAGATACTTGAGGTCTTCTCTCTTTTCTCAATCCTGCCTTCAGTGACTGACTTAGACCGAAAGAAAAGAAAATCTACTGGTCTAACTGGAATATCAGAGAGAAGAATAAATAGAATTTTTGGCTCTCAGGGCCATTTCAGTTTGTCATTTTGTGGAATTAGAGACAGATGGGTGATGTCTGCATGTTGTGGGAAATTCTGTCCTACATCCCAGCCGGTGCTGGGAGCTTTGGAAGAGGACAGAGAGGAGAAAGAGAAAGCGATTTGGACAAGGCAGAATATATGCTAATTTAGTGATGAAGATAGCATCAAATCTGCAAACATTAATTCTAGGCCATCCTATTCTTAGCCACTTGCTTCCTCTGTTTTAGTTTTCACAGCGCTCAGTGAATTTAAACTGGTTGCTGGTGGAGGAGGATTCAGAAGCCTTCAGGTTTGTCTTTTACTGTAGAATATCAGTTTTATTATAAGCCTGAGGGCAGTAACAGTCACCCCTGGGTTTAAAGCAGATCATAAGTACATTTGAGCTGATCAAAATTGCTCCAAAGATTCAAGTGGTGGAGTGTGCAGGGGGGTGTGTGTGTGGGGAGGGGCTAATGTGTGCAAAAAGTTGGGGTCTGGAGGAATGGGGTTCCATAACCTAGTTATGTCTCTACACATCGTCCTGCCCCCCAGAAGTCCCAGAGACTTCTGTGCTCACATGCTCAGGGCTGAGGTTAAAGGGATCAGGTGTCTGTCCTTGTCAGTGAAGGAAAGATACAGACAGTGGGGAGTTGTGGGGTGACTGGTAAGGGGTTGAGGAAGCTCAGGGAGCTTGGGTCAGAGGTGAGCGCCTAGAAGGATGCAGGCAGGAAATGCTGAGGGTTCAGGAGCTCTAGACCACTGGCATCAGGGCTGGATGGTCCCAGCACGGTCCCTGCCAGGCAGTTAGACTTCTGATTGGAAAGCAAGAGAGAAAGATAAAACAAATCAGGGTTTGTAGAGTCTCTGCAAGTGCTGCCTGAGAGAAAGCAAAGAGAAGCCTTAGCCAGAAAGGACAGAAGGTCAGTTACAGAGAGAAGGAGGTGATTTCCATGGAAAGTAACTGTGTGGTCCAACTTCTGTTCTTCCTCTAGTCTCGGTTCCTTATTTCTGAGATAGGAATGGAAATCAAAACAGGATCATACATGTGGCAATGTTCTGTAAACTATGAGAGGAGAAGGCTGGTATGAGGTTGATGAGAGGCGTGGGAGGCACACACCTTACTGGCCCAGGGGACCCACAGTGGATCTCAACAGGTGCTGAGTGACCGCTCTGCAGTGTGAACACAAGGCGTCTCTAATATGTATGCTTTTTTGCATATTCATATTAATTTTTTTTTTAATTTTACAAAAGGAAATATAATAGATTTTATTAAAAACAAAAATACAGATTTACTCTATAACAAATAACTAATATTTCAATGTTTTTACAAAAACAATTTCTTTCAGATACTCTGATTAACCTTTAAGTGACATAAAAAAAGTTTCAGCATTCTTTAATACCAATATTGTGCAGAATTTAAGGCAGCCATTGAATTTAGCCTTTCATGGAAAAAAAAATATAAAAAGTAGAACAGTAACTCACTGAGAAGCTCATGTACCTAGTAAAGTTTAGTTTGTCTTGGATTCTTAAAAAAAAATTAGGCCCAGAATTTATTTATCCTAA
>CAUYON010012998.1:0-26369 GCA_963573935.1 Arctocebus calabarensis
TCTTTTCTTCTGCTGGGTTTGGGATTGGAATGTTCTTCCTTTTCCAGTTGTTTAAGATGTCCCATTAAGTTGTTAACTTCCTCTCTTTCTGTTTTCTTGAGGAATGCTTGCAGTGCTATAAATTTCCCTCTAAGGACTGCCTTTGCCATGACCCATAGGTTCTGATAATTTGTGTCTTCATTGTCATTTTGTTCCATAAATTTGGAAATTTCCTGCTTAATCTTATCAATGACCCATGTATCCTTTAGCATGAGGTTGTTAACCTTCCATGTTTTTGTTTGAGTATGCAGGTTCTTATTGTTGTTGAGGTCAACCTTTATTCCATGATGGTCTGAGAAGATGCAAGGGATAATTTCTACTTTTTTAAATTTGCTGACGTTAGACTTGTGACCTAAGATATGGTCAATTTTGGAGTATGATCCATGGGCTGATGAAAAGAATGTGTATTTCGTTTTATTGGGATGAAATGTTCTGTAGATGTCTGTTAAATGTTGGATGGTTAAATTTAAATCTATGATTTCTTTGTTTAGCTTCCTTTTGGAGGATCTATCCAACACTGTTAGAGGGGTGTTAAAGTCTCCGACAACTTCAGTTGTAGAGGAGATTAAGTTGCTCATGTCTGTTAGAGTTTCTCTTATAAATTGAGGCGCATTCTGATTGGGTGCATAACTATTAATAATTGAAAGCTCATCATTTTGTGTATTACCTTTAACAAATATAAAATGTCCATCCTTATCTTTACTCACTTTGGTTGGTTTAAAGCCTATTGTATCTGCAAATAAGATTGCAACACCTGCTTTTTTTCTGTTTTCCATTTGCCTGAAATATGGATGTCCATCCCTTTACCTTGAGTCTAGATTTATCTTTTAAGATAAGGTGTGATTCTTGTATGCAGCAGATATCTGGTTTAAGTTTTTGTATCCAGTCAACCAGCCTGTGCCTCTTTAGAGGCAGTTTAAACCATTCACATTTATAGAAACTAAAGATAAGCTATTCGGTTGTGGAGTAGGTATTGTGGGTCCTTTCGCCATTGTAGAGTTTAGTATGTGGTTCAATGTTTCTGCTTCAGTTTACTTTTATGGTGTGGGTTTGCGCTGGTCATTATGGAGGATATGTCTGAGGATATCCTGGAGAGCTGGTTTGGTTATAGCAAATTTCTCCAACATATGGATGTCGTTAAAGTATTTAATTTCTCCGTCATAAATGAAACTAAGTTTGGCTGGATAGGTGATCCTGGATTGGAAGTTATTTTGTTTTAGGAGGTTGATCATCGAAGTCCACTCTCTTCTAGCTTGAAAGGTTTGAGCAGAGAGATCTGCAGTTATTCTAATATTCTTCCCCTTGTATGTAATGGATTTCTTGCATCTGGCTGCTTTTAGAATCTTCTCCTTCATGTTAACTTTAGTGAAATTGACTACAATGTACCTGGGGGATTGTACCTTATTCGGGTTAAGTCATGCTGTGGTTCTGAAACTATCTGCTATCTGAATTTCAGAGTCTCTAGGTATGTCTGGAAAATTCTCTTTCATAATCTCAAGGAGAAGGGACTCTGTGTCATGTGAAGCCAGTTCGTCGCTTTCAGGTATCCCTATAAGACGAATATTGGTTTTCTTTGAGTTATCCTAGAGCTCTCTGAGAGAATGATCTGTTTTTGCCTTCCATTTCTCTATCTCTTTGAGCATTTGGGAGCGTTCAAAGTCTCTGTCTTCGGTGTCTGAAATCCTTTCTTCTGCTTGCTCTATTCTGTTGCTGAGGGCTTCTACTGTATTTCTCATATCTTTGAGGATTGCAACTTCTTGTCTCAATGTGTCAAGATCTTTGGTCATTTTGTCTTTGAATTGGTTGAATTCTTGAGACATCTTCTGAATAAATCCTATAATCTCTACCTCCATCTTTGTTTCCATTTTATTAAACTTGTTTGCAATCCAGATTCTAAATTCTATTTCAGACATCACCGCTATCTGTTTGTCGATGGGATCATCTGGATTGGATGATTTGTCATTTTCGGGGGGAGTTGCACAGTTCTGTTTATTCATGTTGCCAGAGTTTTTCCGCTGGTTCCGCCCCATGTTTGTTTTTCAGTTTTTAGCTATATGAGCAGGTCAGTGAAATTGGACTGGAAACTTCTACGGTTGTGGTTGACCAGCCCTCCAACTAGGAACTGGGATGGTGACTGCAGCCTTTACAGTTCAAGAGTTCAGACCAATTGTAAATGCAGACAACCTGGATTCTGGATGAGTTGGAGTTCTAGACTTCCAATCCGGGGTAGGGGGTGGACTGAAGAATCAAGGTGGTAAGGAAAACATTTACAACACCAATCACATTGAGAGCAAATGGGCTAATATACTCGTAAAAGGACTACCAGATACACAAGCCCACAGATGCACCCACAGTCTGAAACATCAACATACAGATAAAACATAACAAACAAACAACCAAAGAACAACAGCTAAGAACAAAAAAAAAAAGAATTCTACAATAAAAATGATACTTGTAAAATACTTGAGAAAAGAGAAAAAGAAAAGCCTCTAACAAATATGATGTAAGCACTCTTAGAAGCTATAAGAAGGGAAGAAGAGGAAGGGAGAGAGAACAAAGAAATTAAAACAAGAGAGGAAGAAGAAATGTACAATTGAGAATAGAAGATAATAAAAATAGCCTAAGAAAAGAAAGTGAAATAAAAAATTATTTATCAATGGCACCTCAAAGAAAAGGATATTCAAAAAAAAAAACCACCAACCTCAAAAATATTGTTCTTGTATACATATAGAAATACAGGTCTTTATGTAATATGCAGTTGATGTCAACTTAAGTGGAGTTAATTTATAATGCAATATACTTTGTGGACACCAGATGGCGCTGTGAGTTGTTCTCAGGCTTATATGTGATTCACCAGTTATATTGTTACTATGGTAACCACACTATCTGGCCATTCGCCATTTTTGGAGTTTCTCCACCAGTTTGCATTGAAAAAAGGTGCTTTATTTTGGGTGCTCAGCTCCAAACAACATTCCCATCCAACCTCCAACTTTGGTTGTCGAGTCCACTCGTCCCAAAACTCTCCGCTCTGCCCTCCTGCTCTCTCGCAGTCTGGCAACTGCAATCGGCTGTGAGAGGGGAGCTCGCAGCTGCTGCGGGAGAGGGGCTTGCAGTGGCTGCGGTTTCCCGCGGCCTCAGCGGCTGGAGGGGAGGGAGCTCCCGCAGAGATGTTGCTGCCACTTTGAACTGCCCATTTTTCTGCAGCTGAAGTGCTCAGGGGCCCTCTTCGCCCACTTCCATAGCTCAAAGTGTCTTTTCCACACCCCAGGATCCTGCGCCCCCTGCACAGTCAGCCCTCTCCAGGATTCCCCATCTGGGATAGCACTGACAGATCACCTACTCCCAATGATCTGGGGAAAAGGCGCTCGCCATTTTGGACATTCCAGTATGTCTGTTTCCGGCAGGGTCCCGTCCCTTCAGCTCTCGCTTGGGCTACCTGGGTCTCCGTGGATCCTAGCAGCACCCCTTTCTGGTCATCAAAGTCTGAGATCCACGCTTCCGTGGAATTTTCTCCAATTAGGTTTTGTGAGTTGCAACCTGCTGTCCTCCCTGTGGGAGGGGCTGGGTGCCCCTCTGCCGGGCAGGGGGAAATGGTTTACAGCAGTTTCCCGGTTATGAACTATATTTCAAACACAACAATCCATTCAATCACTGTGCATCTCCAGCTGCCCATCCACTCCAATAATTCACATGGGGAAAGATCCAGAACTCCCTCCCTCTCACCTGCTGACCGGGGAGAGATGGGCTATGGGACCATCTCTGCTGCCGCCGTCTTCCTCTCAACTCTTTAATGCAAGTTTTAAAGAATGACTCATGAGTAGCGGGTCTGCTTTAGAATTTCAAAGCCTTTCAGAAATTCTTTTCCACTTTATTGGAGGCAGAATTCTGTGCTTACTATGCCAAGGGTTAAAACAAGAAGAAAATAATAACTTTCTGTAGAAAAAATAGGGTATTCAGTTTAAGGGTAATAGTAAGCAAAAGGGGTAGCTCGCTATTTTATCTGTAGTGCTTTCAACTGGAATGAACTTTAACCAACAAAAAGTTGTACAAGGGGGCTTATTTATGATGGATGAATTTTATACCAAATTGCTATATCAGACTTGATAGTATCTTTTCTTCCCCGATACCATTTCAAACATTTGGAAACTACCACTTTTTCATTAAAAATGAGATATGCATAATAATTCTTAATTGATTTTTTTTATGTGTGAGCATATTTATATATTTATATCTTTCCCTCAGAACTGGGTAGAAAAGGCTGAAAAACAGGTTCTTCTCTCTGATACACTTGACCTGTCAGAACTCTTCCATCCAGACACATTTCTTAATGCTCTTCGCCAAGAAACTGCAAGGTAATTAAAATAAAATACTTTGCTTATTTGTCCCTGAGGGTAATTATATTTTGCTTTATTGACTTCCTATTACACTTCCATTGATTATCAAGAAATAAAGTTATTGTTGAAATACATATTGTTGCACTTTATGATAATATATTTTTATACAGTTAACTTTTAGTTTAAAAAGCATTGCTTTTAGTTATGATGTATTTTATTACAATTGAAATGGATGCAATTTAAATTTTATAATTTTTATGATTTATTCAGACTTGTACTGTCTAATATGGTAGCCAGAAGTTATATGGAACCATTTAAGTTTTAACAAATTAAAGTAAAATAAGAATAAAAAAATTGTTTCTCAGTCACTTTAGCTACATTCAAAGTGCTCATTATCCACATGTCTAGTGGCCACTATGTAGGGCTGCATGGAAATGTTAAAGTCTGCTGGACAGTGTGACTCCTTGGTGGGAACAGAACTTGCTGGTTAAGATTAAGATTAAGCTTCTTTTTATACCACACTCAGATTATCAAATCATATATTAACTATAATTTTTTAACAAGTTAGAATGTAATAAAAAAGACACTATCAAAAATATACTCAACAAAATTTAGTTGTTTAAGGAATTTCATTTTGTACTGTGTCAGAATATTATAAATATCAGTATTTCAGTCCAGCTAGAACATCTCTCATGTGCCTACATTTGAAGGTCATGATCTAAACAGAGGCTATAACAATGGAGGGGACAAAGTCTTATCCTTAAGGAATGTATTACGTTAAAGAAGAGGCTGTCATACATGTATAACAGTTAACTTTGGAAACTTAGTGTGAAATCTAAGGTATTGTACATAGTTTAACAGATCTGATTATTTATACTTGGTAAATATTTAAATTTAAAATAAATAGAAATATATCTATCTTCAGTTGCTCTTCATATTTTAATGCCTGAGAATTATCACTTTGTGACATTTGATGCTTTACCTTTATAGGGCAATGGGTTGTTCTGTGGATAGCCTTAAATTTGTAGCCTCGTGGAAAGGTCGACTTCAAGAAGCAAAGCTGCAAGTTAAGGTACTAGACTAACTTTAGATGTTTATCTGAGTCTAAAACTTACCACCAATTGATGTAAGAGCTTCTGGATTTCTGGTTTCATTGTTACCTATCTATAATGTGAGATCAGCAGTGGTAAATTGTATTATTTATGTTAAAAATTAGAGTATTTTAAGGGTTAGGATAAACCAACCTATAATACAAAATACAGGATTTCTTCATCCCAAAAATAAGAATGTTAAGGACAAAATATTTGAAAGTGCAACTTTTGGTTAAAAAAAAAATTATACAAATGATGATGAAGTTCTTTTATGTTATCTTTTCTAAAATTTAATTTAATAAATATTCACTCTATAATACAGTAAATACAGGATGAACCTCCCTCATCTGAAAATCTGAAATGCCCCCAATGCAAAAATCTTTGATTGCCAATGACACCACCTATTGGTCCACATGTGTGGCTGAAAGACAGTTTTGCTTTCTGACAGTTCAAGGGGCACATACTTTCTTTCACAGACAAAGTTATTACAAATATTCTATAAATTTACCTTCAGGCTTTGTATGTACATATGCAACACAAATGAAGTTTGTGTTTAGAGTTGGGTCCCATCCCCAAGATATCTCATTATGTAAATGCAGATAGTCGTGCTGCATGTGACACTGTGCCAGTGACTGGCCACACGTGCCACAGAGGAGCTGAGAAGTTCCTGTTGCCCAGTGACGTCTGTCACGCCCCCCCCAGCTCCTCTGAGTTGTAGGGAGCTCCTCATGCCTGAGTCTGTGGTGATGCAGAGAGTATCAAACCTTGACACTGCCTGTCACATAACAGCAGCTGCGATTACACACAATACGAAATGTTCATGTTTCTGGTGTATAGTCACTATCCTGTACTTTTCATTGTTAGTTACTCCTCTTCCACCTTGTTAATAAGAGGTACCTGTAAGGCAGCCTCAGATGTCTGCAAGGACAAGGAGGCTTTTACCCTAGGACATGACAGCTCAGTGCATGCTGGTGCCCCAAAGTCCTTCATGGGGGCAAGATGTGGAGGAAGAAGACCTCTGGTGACCTGACTCTGTGGGCCTACGCTAAGATGTGTGTTTGTGTCTTAGTTTTTGACAAAAAAAGCTTAAAAATAAAAACGTAATTTTGAAAAGAAAAATCCTTACAGAATAAGGATATAAAGAAAGTATTTTTGTATAGCTGTTTAAGATGTCTGTGTTTTAAGCTAAGTGATAATACAAAATAGTCAAAAGTTAAAAAATTAAAAAGTATAAGGTAAAATGTCAAGTAAGCTAAGGCGGGGTGTGGTGGCCCATGCCTGTAATCCTAGCTCCCTGGGAGGCTGAGGCAGGTGGATTGCCTGAGCTCACAAGTTAGAGACCAGCCTGAGCAAGAGCAAGACCGCGTCTCTAAAAATAGCCAAGTATTGTGGCAGGTGCCTGTAGTCCCAGGTACTCGGGAGGCTGAGGCAAGAGAATCGCTTGAGCCCAATAATCTGAGGTTGCTGTGAGCTATGACAGCATGGTACTCTACTGGGGGTGACAAAGGGAGACTCTATCTCAAATTAAAAAAAAAAAAAAAGTTACATAAGTTAAGATTAATTAAAGAAAACAATTATAAATTGAGTATATAAAGTCTACAGTAACAGACAGTAATGCCCTAGCATTTTGCATTCAGTCATCTCTTTCTCTCTCACTTACCCAGTGCAACTTCCAGTCCTTCAAGCTTTAGTTATGATAAGAACCCTGTACTGATAAGCTAATTTTTAGCCTTTATACTCTTTTTTACTGTACCATTTCTATGTATAGATATGTCTAGATACACAAATACTTCCTATTGCTTTACAGTTGCCTACAGTATTCTGATAGTAACTTGCTGTGCAAGTTTGTAGCCCCAGAGCAATAAGCTGTAGTTTCTGTGTGTGGCAGGCTGTACTAAGTACACTTTCTGGTGTTCACACAGTGATGAAATCATCTAACAGTGCATTTCCCAGAACTTATTCCCATAGTTAAACAGCACACGACTGTATCTCAAAATCCAAAAGAAACCCCCAAACCAAAACATTTCTGATAAGGGATACTCAACCTATATGAAATGTAGTAGATAAAAAATCAGACCAAATCTTGTTCTCAGAGAGTTTACAATTTGGAAGCATGTTAACTGTTAACAACAAAAAAACAAAACCATTTGTGATGATCTATTTCCTTTGCAGTGTAAATTTTTCTTCCTCTTTTTCCATTATTATAAAAATTCAATACTTTTATAATAATGATCATTCAAACCTTCAGAAGTATTTTAAAAGTCTGTTATGGAAACATTTTCTTCAACTCCCACCTTCTTCCAATATCACCAGCTCCTCTTCTATTACCATTTCCACACATAGAATTTCTCTTTTAACATTTTTTTCCACTCCTAATGTGACACTTAGTATGTTGTGTTGTGATTATCTCTATACGTCCATCTTGATCTGTCTTAAGAGACCATAATGTCATTAAGGACAGAGACTTTGTCTTGTCTAGCATATCACATGGAATCAATTTTTTAAATTCAATGTAAGACTATAGTTCCTTAACAATTAACCCTATGCAGCCAGCTTTTTAGAATTTCCATTTATATTATTCTAGTTCCCTGTTCAAAAAATTTGTTTTCACATTGCTTCTACTTTCTAACACACTATATAATTTGTTGTTTATTGTTTTATTCCCTCATGGGACTAAACAAACAAGAGCTATTATCCAATAAGCATTCAGTTGAACCCTTTTTGAATGGTTGAGGACCTAAAATAGAAAAGGAACTATAAATGGTGTTCTTAACATCAGCTATAATGATGTAGTATGCTAGAAATTTGATCATTAACAATAAGGGATATCTTTTTCTTTTAGGTCTGTAGGTTGCCATAAAATTCTCACTTAAAGCTAAAGGAATTAGAAAGGTTCTCTTTCTCCCCTCTGCATTTTATTTTAACCTTAGCCTCTCGCCCATAAGGAGAACGACCTTAGCGCTCACTGTGGTCATACATTGTTACCTAATTGTTAAGAGGAGGAGGAAACAGAAGACATGTGTAAGCTGAGTGTATCCTAAGTGAACTTGTAGGTCTTTGGTCAGGTGGTCTTTGGCAGCCGTGAATGACACAGTGCAGTGGGCAGCATCATACTCTCTCGTAGGACTATAAACACAAAGGAAGCCGGTTTTACTGTTTCAAGGTGTATTCATATCCCCAGAAATATGTTGTCCCTCATCTTACAACATGGAAATAAAGTTACACACACACAGAAAATTACAGGCTCATCTAATTACATTTTGTAGATGTGGAAAGGTAGACTGACAGGCAGTAACACAAGAGTCTAAAGAAGAGCCAAGTGAGCTTCTTAAGCAGTTAATGGAAGAGCCTGAGCCTTGGCTTTGAGTTATAAATGGATATAAACAGGACAGGTGTGGTGGCTCATTCCTGTGATCCTCACACTGGGGGAGGCTGAGGCAGGTAGATCACTTGAGCTCAGGAGTCTGAGAGCAGCCTGAGCAACAGCAAGCTATCTCTACTAAAAATAGAAAAACTGAGGCAAGAGGAACACTTGAGCCCAAGAGCTTAGGGTTGCTGTGAGCTATGATGCCACGGCACTCTAGTCAGGGCACCAGAATAAGACTCTGCCTCAAAAAATAAAAACAAAAATAAATAAATGGATTTAAATAATAACTTCCTCTACACATTTATTATGAGGATCTCTAATGTGTGTATATATATTCAGATTATATATGATTACTTTTCATTAGTTTTCACTATTTCTTAATTTGAAATGAAAGTTTTTGTTTTTGTTTTATAGAGACAAAGTCTCATTTTTGTCACCCTGAGTAGAGTGCTGTGGCATCACAGCTCACAGCAACCTCCAGTTCTTGGGCTTAGGTGATTCTCTTGGCTCAGCTTCCCGAGTAGCTGGGACTACAGGCACCCACCACAACGCCTGGCTACTTTTTTTGCAGTTTGGCCGGGGCCAGCGCCCTACCCACAGGAGCCGCCCAAAATGAAAGTATTTTTAATATAAAGTTTTCTATGCACAGTAAAGCAGAATTCTTTCCTACTTTCATTTGGGATTCATTAAAAGTATGCTATCATTAAAAGTTACAGTATTCACTGGTAAATATACAGTAAAATAAATAAGTTTGGTATAATTACCAGAAACTAATTGTCATTTTTATTAGTAATGTATTTTCACATACATTTAAAATTTTAATTCTAAAAGCCATCCCTACACATAAGATTTAAGATCATCCAACAGAATTTTTTCTTTCTTTGGTCCCATGTGAACTATAAAAGCATAATTTCTAACTTACTTGCACTTTCCAGAAATATTAGGGAAAATGTCTTTGTAAGCTCCTCACTGTTAGCATTTGGCAAAATCATTAAGCTAAATGGTTCATTTAGACACTTTTTAATTTTATTTTTCTTTTTTCTTTCTTTTTTATATTTTTTGCAGTTTTTGGCCGGGGCTGGGTTTGAACCAGCCACCTCCAGTGTATGTGGCCAGTGCCCAACTCCTTTGAGCCACAGGCGCTACCTTAATTGTATTGTTAACAAAAGGTATTGTTTCAATAGGAGAACTTTGGATTTAAATTATACTGTCACTCTAGTATTTAGTCTTAATCTTTATCACCCTAGACTGAATTAAACCATTGAGGCTGTAGTTTTCCAAACCCCCTAGACCTACTTGAGAGAACACGTGTATATTAATTATGTTCAGATCCTGAACATGACTCTCTAAAATTTCCTCACTACTATTAATGTTGATATAACATGTTTTAAGCAGGTGTGGAACTCAGTACTGGATATCTGTAAGTCCCCTCTCTTTCAGCCTGCACATTAGATCTTCTCCACGGCTGTGAGAGGATTGTTCTAGCAACATCATAAGTCCTCAGTAGCCAGACGTGGCTGGTGAGAACCGCGTCAGACAGCTCCAGATAGAGAATCCCCTAGAAAAATGTAAATATCCTTTGGTCTCCAAGGTTTTAATAATGTTTAGTATTTTCTATCATTAAACACTTCTAACAAATATGGGAGCGAGATTAATAAAATGAATCTATATATTCAAGAATTTTAAATTTAGAAATCTTTTTCCTTTTTCTCTGTATTATCTTTGCTAAAGTACATTTCAGGCATGATTCTGAATGTATTCCTTTAAAAAAATCAGCACTTTCTTAAATATAATTTATAATCACAAGTACCAACATTAATAATTCTTTAATCATTTAATATCAATTTAAACAACAATATTTACCAGTTTGACTGAAAAAGAACTCTTTGCAATTGTTGGTTTGAACCAGCGTCAGAATAGGGTGCTCAGATTGTATTTGGTTCTTACTCATCACAAGTCCATAAGTCTTTTTACATCTCAATCCAATTCCTCTTTTTTTTTTTTTCTTTTTGAGACAGAGTCCCAAAGCTGTCCCCCTGGGTAAATGTGGTGTGGCGTCACAGCTCACAGCAACCTCAAACTCTTGGGCTTAAGCCATTCTCTTTCCTCAGCCTCCCAAGTAGCTGGGACTACAGGTGCCCACCCCAATGCCTGGCTATTTTTGGTTGTAGTTGTCACTATTGTTTGGCAGGCCCAGGCTGGATTCAAACCTACCAGCTCCTGTGTATGTGGCTGGCACCCTAACCACCCCTAGCTCTAGGCACCGAGCCCAATTCCTCTTTTTATTTTATATCACCATTTGTTACAGGAACTGGGTCACTTCTTTAGAATTACATTCATTCTTTGTTCATCTGTTTGCTCATTTATGGCATTAACTTTTGTACCTGTGCTCCCCATTTATTATGAATGGAAGTTGGGTTCAGAGATCTGATCAAACACACGTTTTTAGCAGGAAGTGGGGAAATGCCCCACAGGGCACAGTGTGTTTCCCTTTCATTCTGTGATAAGGTACACGGTGTATTGAATGAGTAACAGAATATTTTTGTTGGACAGTCTTAATTTAACTAAATGGTTAAATGAATATGATTGTCTTTTTGGATTTTGATAGTGATTCTAGTTCAGGAAATGCTATCCTTGTTTTCCCTTTCTAAAGGTATGATTTAATTACTGATGTTCACCTTTTCACAAAAATAGGAAATTGCCACCCCAAAACCTATTGAAGATTGGTTTTATATTAAGATTTCTATAACTTATTATGTGACTATATTTAAATACTGGGGAAATCTCTCCACTATTTCAGAACCAAACAAGATTCACTGGTTTTTTTGTTTTTTGGTTTTTTTTTTGAGACAGAGCCTTAAGCTGTCACCCTGGATAGAGTGCTGTGGCATCACAGGTCACAGCAACCTCCAATTCCTGGGCTCAAGTGAGTCTCTTGCCTCTGCCTCCCAAGTAGCTGGGACTACAGGCACCCACCACAATGCCTGGACATTTTTTGGTTGCAGCCATCATCGTTGTTGTTTGGCGGGCCCAGGCTGGATTCGAACTCGCCAGCTCAGGTGTACGTGACTAGCGCCTTAGCCCATTGAGCCACAGGCGCTGAGCCAAGATTCACTGGTTTTTTAATTGGTGTTCATTAGCCTGTGAAAGGTAAGGGCTGGAGAGAAGGTAGCAATGTTTACTTTGTATTTTTGAAAGCAGCATCTTTGTCAGAAGATGTATGAATGCAGGATAGTCAGGGTAGATAAACACTGGAGAAACTAAACAAGTGAATACTGTCCGAGAAGGCATATGAAGCTAATATCACCAAAGCACTGTACTTTCATTTTCAAAATTTCTTAAATTTACACTAAGGTTACCTTAGAGAAAGATGTTAATGCTCTTTTTTTCTTTTTCTTTCATCCCTGCATTGTATGTCCTGAAGTTTTCATTAAATTTTCTAAACTTTGTTCTATTCTTTAAAAGATGTCAGAATTCCAAGCATAGTACTGTTTCCTCTTTAATTATACATTTTTTCCCTCTCTTTTGGAGAAAGAGGAACTTTTTGGCTCTGAGCACTCGATTTCTATTAATTTAGTGTCAAGACACCTACAGTTATATAACTGATGACATTAATAATTATTTCTAAAAATATTTGCTTAAAAACAAGAATTCAGTCTAAAAGAAGTTTACAGTGACCAGAACACTAGACCAGGTCTTACCTTTACTCCAAAAATAGCAGAATCCTTTGTTGTCATTGGAACACTTGGGCACAATGGAGAGTGTTGCTTTTGTTCTGAAGATACAACACAGTCACTCCTGATGTCTCAGACATTAATGCTTGTTCTAATGATTTGTGTGTCTCCATGGCAGATCAGTGGCTTATTATTGGAAGGATGTAGTTTTGATGGAAACCGACTTTCCGAAAATCAGCATGATTCGCCTAGCGTGTCATCAGTTCTTCCTTGTTTCATGGGCTGGATTCCACAGGTAATACATTTTTAACAGACATAGACTTATATGTCTTCAATTATTAAATACATTATATCTTTTCTATTTTTATTGTTGGGGATTAATTGAGGGTACACAGATCCAGGTTACATTGTTTGCTTTTGTTAGAGAAGGACCCTCTTACAATTGTATCATGCCCCCAAAAGATTATATCTTTTCAATAAGATATTTTTGGCCTATGTATTTTTGTTTTCTAATCTCACCTACATTTGACTAAATTTGCTGCCAAAATACTTTATCCTTTCTAATTTTTTAAGATGTATAGTTTTAAAACTTTCATTTTGTTATGGAAAGAAAAACACAGTTTTAGTTTCTAAAGAATTTATAGCCTGGACAGCACCTGTGGCTCAAAGGAGTAGAGCACCAGCCCCATATGCCGGTGGTGGTGGGTTCAAATCCAGCTCTGGCCAAAAACTGCAAAAAAAAAAAAAAAAAAAAAGGGAATTTATAACCTGGTTAGGAAAAAGGTTTTCATGATGATAAGAACTGGCATATATTGTATTCCTCTTATTTTCAGCAATGTATTCTAAATACCTTATAGTCTTTATCTCAAATACTCCTCAGAACAGTTGTTCAAGGAATATATTATTATTCCCATTTAAAACATAAGGACACACGCTCGCACAATTAGGCACACAGAAAGTGACAGAATCAAGGTGCTCCTCGGTACCTGGCCTTATACTACACACCACACCAGGTTGCTGTGCTGCTGGGGAGCAGACGAAGAAAACGATCAATCTCAACAAAGACTTGTTTGGTTACCTTCAATTATTGAAATTTTTTTCAATATTCAGAAAAAATTTCAATAATTGAACTTGAGGTGTATGTGCCTTCAAAATAGGACAGATGAAACACATAACTTTAATAAAATTTAAGAATATAAATATAAATACATGTGAATAAACTTTAAAGTTTAGATCCTATATCTATTGAGCAATGAAACTACTTCATGTATTGTTCACTATAAGAAAATTTGCTTTATAAAATAAAAAACAAGAGCATCAGAATATATGTGGGGAAAAAAAAACAGCTGGCCAGGCATGGTGGCTTACACCTGTAAACCTAGCACTCAGGGAGGCCAAGGAATGGGGATTGCTTAAGCTCAGGAGTTCAAGACCAGCTTGAGCAAAAGTGAAACCCCCATCTCTATTAAAAATAGAAATGCTACCCAGGTATAGTGGCTGGCATTTCTAGTCCCAGCTACTTGGGAGTCTGAGTCAAAAGAATCACTTCAGTGCAAGAGTTTGAGGTTGCTATGAGCTATGATAACACCATGATACTCCACCCAGAGCAACAGAGTAAAACTCTATCTCAAAAAAAAAAAAACATGAGCGGTGCCTGTGGCTCAGTGGGTATGGCGCTGGCCCCCATATACTAAGGGTAGCGAGTTCGAACCCGGCCCCGGCCAAACTGCAACAAAAAAATAGCCGGGCGTTGTGACGGGCACCTGTAGTCCCAGCTACTCGGGAGGCTGAGGCAAGAGAATCGCCTAAGCCCAATTAGGGGTTGCTGTGAACTGTGACGCCATGGAACTCTACCAAGAGTGACAAAGTGAGACTCTGTCTCTGAAAAAAAAAAGATGTTGGTGTGGGGCTGATAAACCCTAAGGAGCATTTTGTTACCTGTTTTGAGATATTTTGTCCAGAGGCACATTACTAAATTATGCCACATTGAAACCCTGATATCCTAACATCTCCCTTTCACTGACTTGATTCATACACGTTCAGAAAGCATTATTAGAATAAGTTGGACTATACATAAACTGATGAGAAATAATATTTTTTACCTTCATATGTGTCTTATTATAATGAAGTTAGACAATTAACATAAGTAATGTAGTGATTTTGTTTACATTGTGTTTTGGTTTTATTTTTTGTTGTTCATTTTGTTAGCTTCTTTGGCTTGTTGGCTAAGTGATACCTAATGTGTAGTACAATAGTCGCTCTTTATCTGTAGTCTCAGTTACACAGTCCACCATGGGCAGAAACAAAATGAATCTACTATAATAAAATATTTTGAGAAAAACCATATTCACGTATTTTTTCTTGTGGTATGTATAATAATTTTTCTATCTTATTTTTGTTAAGCTCTTACTGCATCTAATTTATATTAATGAATTAAACTTAATCATAGTTACATATATCTGGGAAGAAACAGTGTACATAGAGTTTGGTACTGTTCACGGTTTCTGGCATCCACTGAGGGCCTTGGAATGTTCCCTTTGTGGACAAGGAGGATCTACTGTATCACCATTCACCTTTGTAAACTGAATTGTCTTCTTTCTTTCTTTTTTTTTTTTTTAAGACAGTCTCACTTTGTCACCCTGGGTAGAGTGCAGTGGCATCACAGCTCACAGCAACCTCAAATTCCTGGGCTTAAGTGATTCTCTTGCCTCAGCCTCCCAGTAGCTGGGACTAGAGGCTGCCCGCCACAACACCTGGCTATTTCGTCGTCGTTGTTGTTGTTATTGTTGTTGTCGTTGTTTAGCAGGCCCTGGCCAGGTTTAAACTCACCAGCCCCAATGCATGTAGCTGGTGCCCTAGCCACTGAGCTATGGGCGCCAAGAATTGTCTTCTTTGCTATTTGTAGAATATGTGTGCTTTTAGGCTGCTTTGCCAAGTGTATGTAAAATTAATTTTCTTGTGAGACATTTAGGCTTTTTTTTTTTTTTTTTTTTTGTAGAGACAAAGTCTTACTTTATCGCCCTCAGTAGAGTGCCGTGGCCTCACACAGCTCACAGCAACCTCCAACTCCTGGGCTTAAGGGATTCTCCTGCCTTAGCCTCCTGAGTAGCCGGGACCACAGGTGCCCACCACAATGCCCGGCTATTTTTTTGTTGCAGTTTGGCCAGGCTGGGTTTGAATCCACCACCTTCAGTACATGGGGCTGGCGCCCTACTCACCACCCAACATTTAGACTTTTCTTGGACACTTTAGGGAAGCAGAAAAATTTTGAAAGATGATTGTTTACATAATTTTTTTCTATGAAAATTTAATTGGTTTAATTAAGTATAAAATTCAGATTTTAGCCTCATTATTGAACTGAGATAACCATTTTCTCTTTTAATAATGGTATGGTATATGAACACATTAACCACTTTAATCATAATTAAAAATTTTAATTACACAAAAGTTTGTTTACATGTAATATAATATGAATTATTTGTAAGTTGACCACCCAGGGGACCATGAGAAACCAGTCAACATTGGCTCGGCGCCTATGGCTCAACGGGCTAAGGCACCAGCCACGTAGTACACCTGAGCTGGCTAAGGCGCCAGCCACGTACACCAGCCTGGGCCTGCCAAACAACAATGACGGCTGCAACCAAATACTCCTGCACTGTGGTGGGCGCCTGTAGTCCCAGCTACCTGGGAGGCGGAGGCAAGAGACTCTCTTGAGCCCAGGAATTGAAGGTTGCTGTGAGCTGTGATACTCTATCCAGGGTGACAGCTTGAGGCTCCGTCTCCAGAAAAAAAAAAAAAGAAAGAAAGAAAGAAACCAATCAACATAAGGAACTAGGCCTATTTTACTGATACGTACACGTGTAGGATGGTCTATGAAAATCAGGTGAGCTTGAGTGATCAGTGTAGGCAGTTGGGCAACTGTGAAGGTTCAATCTACTGTATCTCCTTTATGCATGGGATTGAACACAAAGTATTTTTAACAGTTATTAATAATATTTTAGTTTCATCCAAACATTTCAGTCCAGCAGGGTCTTATGCTATGCCTGTTAAAAATATTAGAGAGAGAACTGGGTCACAAGAATTTAATTTAGTGAAGCAGTATTCAGGGAACTTCTGTATGCACAAAGCATTATGCAATAGTGAGAAGCCCAATAAAGTACTTAGTTTTGTTTCTACTTTGATCATTTATTTATTGGTAACTTAAGAGCAGGTCCTTTTAAAGTTTTTTACAGAAGTAATAACATTTACCACTTGTGAGACTGTTGAGGAGCAGTGAATGAAGTATCGAGAAGCTGCCATGGTACTTTGCTTTAAAACAAAGAAAGCAGCTGGGTGCGTGGCTCACAGCTGTAATCCCAGCACTCTGGGAAGCAGAGGCAAGTGGATCCCTTGAGCTCAGGATTTTGAGATCAGCCTGAGCAAAAGCAAGGCCCCCCCCCATCTCTACTAAAAATAGAAAAACTGAGGCAAGAGGATCGCTTGAGACCGAGTTGGAGGTTGCTATGAGCTATGATGCTACGGCACTCTACCCAGGGTGACAGCTTGAGACTCTCTCAAAATACATAAATAAGTAAACAAACAAACAAACAAAACCTACAACTAAGAGCAGATATGGAAGGATTTTGGAAATATACATAAAAACTAGTGAATTTTCAAAGAATCAATGTTGCATTATTGTTACGTTTCTAATTTAAAGATAGATTGAGAAAATCTCCTGACTAGAAAAGAATACATTGTGAAATATTTAACATGTAATATGCTGTTTCTGTTTCACTGTTAATCATAGAACTAATAGGAAGCAAAACCTTTAAGACCTTTCCTGAGATTAAAAATAGGCATTACTGGGTCACTTCAGTTCAACGCATATGTAATGTTTGTCTGCCCTTTGCTAAAGAATTTAGAGGCAACACCAGAAAAATGCCTAAAATTGGCCAAAGGAGTTATGACAGTCACAGAAATTTCTGAATCCTGAAGCTTTGCCATTTAAGTAAAATTAGACAAGAGGTAAGAGATTAGGCAGTGACAATAGCTGAAAATTCCCTTTACTCCAAATCCTACATTTCTTTCAGAGACCCAACTCAGGATTCAGCTTCCTCATGACTTCTTATTTGATTAACATAACCCAGAGTAGTATTGTCTTCATTTTAATTTTTTTAAGTATGTTTTTCCCAAAATGAAATGAATAGCTGAGTAACTGACAGGATTATCAATGCAAACAAAAAGATTCAGGACAGATTTTTATCTATTTGAGGAATGATTCTACATAAGAATGAATTTTATTATATGAATTGTATTATATGAAAGTCAGATTAAGATTTAAGAATATTAGGAATAAATCCTTTTTCAAAGGGACTTGCTGATATATATCTAGGATCAGAATAGTCAGACCCGTAGTTTCGGAGATCAAGATACTGCCAGCTAGACACAGGCAGTCTGTCCCTCCTCCCCAGAGAGGGTCGGAAGAGGAAGCAGCTTCTCATGTTTTAACAGATAATCTACTATTCACCTGAGCTGAATTTGGGCTGGTTTCCCAACAGGGAGGTTTTGTGCTTGTTTCTTTGGTTACCTAATAATATGTTCATTATAGTACATTGCTGTATTTTTAATCAATTTTTAAATCAATTTTTTTTTAAATCAGGGTGCATATGGCCCATATTCTCCTGATGAATGCATCTCCTTACCTGTTTACACAAGCGCTGAAAGGGATCGTGTGGTCACCAATGTCAGCGTCCCATGTGGGGGCAACCAAGACCAGTGGATTCAGTGTGGAGCAGCTCTGTTTCTAAAAAATCAGTAGGCTCTCATGACAGCTGAGGCTGTCTGAGCAGAACAAACCTTCACTGCTTAAGCTTTAAATAAAACGTAAAATGTGGTCAGTCTGTGTTTGAAATGGTTAAAACATTACCATGTAGTTATCCTGTTATTGATTTCACTGGATTTTGAATATAGAATAACTATGTATCTTTTATACAACTTAATGGAGTTAATGTTCAAATGGAATATACCTTTGATAATATTAAATGTTTCTGTGGGGAAGTTCACTTTTCAGTGGCTGAAAAATGATTTTTAGGTAAGAGGTTTAAATGATGTATTAATAATAAATATTTTGACTCATTTTTGCATCATAATTAGTAAAATATGAGAAAATTAATAATTTCTTTAATCTTCCCATAGTTTTAAATATAAACACTCTTTCTAAACACTGAAGAATGTATATTTTGTTCATAGTGAATGAATAATATATAATCCATTATTAATGTGATTAATACATAATTACAAATTATATAGTTATAGTAATATCCTAATCCATAGAGGAATAATTTAGATAAGACAATAGAAGCATAAATTCTGATAAAACATTCCTCTTTTTTGTACTTTGTTATTCTTTATATGAGCTATTTCAGCTCTATAAGGGTACGGCATGAACGTGGAAATGACTAGTAGAAGAAAATTACTCTGAAAACATAAATTGAATTGTTTATTAGGGCTTTGAATACCACACAAAAATTTAGAGTTTTTTAAAATAAGCAATCAGAAAAAAACGATTTAAGAAGAGTGGTAGCATCCTAAAATAGTAATTTTTCAACTTATTATATCTATTATATACATTTAAAGTCTTAAATACTTCCTTGAGTTATTAGGACTATTTGTACTCTAAAGTTTATAAAATACTTTTACAAAGATTATCTTTTAATTTTCTAAATTCTAAGTTGATATTATTCTCATTTCACAAATGAGGAAATTGAGTCCTAGAAAGCCCATGACTTTCCCAAGATCATCCACACAATACTTTTAGATTTTGTTTTACTTCTTTGGTTAAGGTAGGCTAAGCAGAAACAGATTGCCCCCAAATTTCAGTGTTTTAAGACATACAAAGTTCGTCTTGCTCAAGTAGCAGTGCCAAGTAGGCATTTAGTTGTATGGTCAGTTCTCCTGCACAGAATCGCAGGAGCAGAGGCTGCTACAAATGCTGCCGTCTTAAATAAGCCTCCAGCCTTTGAAGTGGGCTTTGACATCGATCAGCGAGAAGGGGATAAGTGATGAGGACTGCGTGTAGGTTTCTGTGGTGTGGGCCGTGTCTGGAAATGCCACCTATTTGTGTTTATATTCCACTAGTGAGAACTTAATTACAGGCTGTGCCTAATTTCCAGTGTAGCTGGCAAACCTAAGTCAGCCGTCTGCTCAAAGAAGGGATGTGTGGAGGTCTCTCTGCCACACTCCCATCCAATGAAAAATCTGAATCCATTACAGAAAAGTATTCAGCATAATGGTATAAAATTACTTAAAAAGAGTAAAGAAGCATAGGTCTTTTTTTTTTTTTTTTGAGACAGAGTCTCACTTTGTTGCCCTCAGTAGAGTGCCGTGGCGTCACAGCTCCCAGCAACCTCCAACTCCTGGGCTTAGATGATTCTCTTGCCTCAGCCTCCCAAGTAGTTGGGACTCCAGGCGCCCACCACAAGGCCCGGCTATTTTTTTGTTGCAGTTGTTTAGCTGTCCCCGAGCTGAGTTTGAACCCACCAGCCTTACTGTATTTGGCTGGTGCCATGACCACTGTGCTACAGGCACCGAGCCAAGCATAGGTCTTTAATTGATCTTCTGATTCCATACCTTGTGCATGTGAATTTTAGCACTTATATTCAGCAAAAATAACTTAAGTCAGATACTGGCCAAATTCCAAGAATGCAAAACAAAGTTTCTGCTCTTGAGAGATTTAAGAGCTGATAAGACAATGAAATAGGTAATGATAGTGACTTCACTATAAATTCTTTTATCTGATATTAATATTGCTATCTCAGCTTTTCTTATTGCTTAGTAGATGTTTTTAAATTTAGGAAATAATACATAAAAAGAAAATATACATAGAAAAATTTTAATACATTGAAATAATTACATGGCACAGTAACAAAGGGCTATGTGATGCAGTGATTAATTCTACTTACTGTATGTATAATTTAATCAAAGATTATCAACCAGATAAGTTATTTCTTTTTCTTTCTTATTTATTTCTTTTTTAAGGCATAAGCAATTTTATTAATGCAAGAAAAGAAAGAAAGGGAGGCTGCCCATAGAGCAAACGCCAGGTCTCAGAGCAACAGTGGCACTCTGTGAGTGTCTGGGCTCTTATTTATACCTTCTGTTTAATTTAGGTTAAGCAGAGGAAGGGCAATTCATAAGATTTCTAGGAAAGGGATGGAGAGTTCCCAGAACCAAGGGTCCCTCCTCTTTCTAAGCCACACCGGCAGCTCCCAGGACTTGTCACGGCATTTGTACCATGTCATTAGTCTACACCATCAGCAGGGTCTGACGAGCAGGGCAGGTAAGCCGGGGTTGTTTCTGGGGCCATCTTGGCTCTTGCTGGTCTGGGCTGGCTTCTCTGCCACCTCCTGGTTTATCAGAGACCTCGGTCAGGTCTTACTGAGCAGGACCTGCCCGTTCCTGGTTTCATGGTGGCACCAGTGTTCTCCGTGCACACTCAGGGGGAAAGATGGGCAATTCTACTTCTATTTCCAAGTTTTCTGCAATATGAAAGCTTTTGTAAAAATCATCTGGGCTGGGGCAATAAATGGTACCTTTAAATAGGATGCCCAGGGCCCAGGTTTTGAGGCACCTGCATTCCTCCTGCGTGTCCTATACCCACTCAGTAGGTCTGTGTGGCCCACTGGCTGCCTCATCTGGGCAGGGGGATGTGCTGCCTGGAATAGCGGAAGTCACGGGGAGAACTCTGGACCTGGGGTCAGAGAATCACTCCGTCCAGGGTGGATGGGGTGGGGGGCGGCTCCCTGCCTCTCACAGTGGCCTAGGCCCACCCCCCAAGGGAGACCCACAGCACACCGTGCCTCTGGCCTGGGACCCTCCCAGCACCTGCTGAAGGAAACTCACTCCCCAGGACAGTGCAGGCCATCAAGTAGGAGCGCTCCGTGTCCCGTGCAGAAGGGACCCTGTTTTTCCAGTAAGAGATCACAGCAGAGGCTCCCAGACTCTCTGGGAGGGGGTCTTCCTCTGCTCAGGAAATTCATCTGTAGAGCTGGAGATCAGACTGAGGGATGCCTGGAAATCAAGCCCTCCAGGACCCAGCAGGCCCAGGGCATCCTGGTGAAACATCTCGGAAAGCCAGAGAAACCGGTTCTCTGGTTCTCTCCCCTCTCTGCAAACCACGGTCCTCAGGGAATGCTTTCTGGGTGGGGCTGACTTGGGGGAGGAGGGTCAATGGACCAAAGGGAGACGATTTCTCTTACTCTGCCCAACCCTGTCCTCCATTGTTACCTTTAAAAACCTGCTTATAAAAGACTGAATGGGGCTCATAGTCCAGGTCCCTTAGGTCTCAGTCTTCCAGACAACTGTCCTCACTCTGGTGCCAATAAACTCTTCAAATTATGTTTTGTGCCTCAGCCTTGCCTTTACGCCAAAAGCCCAAAGATACAACAGAGCTGGAAACAGGGTGAGAGGCTGAGACCCAGGCCCTGGGCCGGCTCCCACCGAGGAGCCCCGTGTCTCTCTCCTCCACCGAGTTTGTGGAGCTCAGTGGACAAGGAGAGGGTTCAGCTGCCACCCAGGGGACTGGGGGCCGTGCTATCTTTGCTGTGGAAATGAAGACGGAGAGAACAAACCAGTGTCTCACCTGCCACTTACACTGTCTTTACTTTTTCTAAAACTGACTTTGAAAACATAGGTTACAAAGGATGACGAATATGTTATTTCCCCCCCCCAAAACGAACAAATATTAGCACATTGTGGTATTCACTATAGATTTTTAAAAGAAATTTCAAAGTTTTAAATAATTTCAAAGTCAGAGTTCTTCGCATTCCCTGTTACAGAACTATTTTCACCTCTTCCTCCTCAGAGACACACGCTAATGTGTATCCGTATCCATTCCATGTCTTTAATATGGTAAAACATGACCAAAAACATAAGGGAATTTTTTTGGGTGAATGGGAGCCCCCCAGGAGCCGATCTAAAAGCACCAGAAGGGCATGTTATTTGAGACTCTCAATCAGAAGCAACAGAGTTTTAGACCCCTAGGGTCCACAGATGTAGGAATGACCCCAAACAAAATAAAGCACAGCTATGCATTTGATAAATTCGATCTGGTGATTTCCAAAATGTTTAGCAGACCAGGAATTGAGGAGAACTTCTCTTCACAAATTACCTATTGTGAAGATCATTCTAAGTGGGGAAACTGAGCATCTACTTTAAAATGAACAAGACAATGCTCAGCACTTCTACTCAAGATTGTTTAGAGGTCCCAGCAAGCACAGAATGGCAAGGGAAAAGCAGGAGAACTGAAAAGGCAAAAACAAACAGAGAAAAATATGTTCGGGGAGAAGAAGGTACAAGCACGAACATACTTCCTCCCAGGGGCCCTCTGTACATCTTTCAATTTTTGCAACCTTTTCAAACATACACAAAGAAAACAAAAATTTAAAGGACAGAGATAGAAGTTTAACTCTGTGGAACATGTTTAAAAACAAGGATTCTTTGGGGATTTTATTTGTTATTATGAGCTTTACTGCTTTAATTTGGAAGAGGTGTGGAGATAGGTATAAGAAAACAAAATTTATTCCAGACACTTGGGGCAGCTTCTTCCACTTTATTTCTGTTTACACATTTCCATTTGTCAACTGAGACCGCGCTTGTTACGTGGAAGCCAGGCATTGACCTGCCTCCCTCCCCAAATTGCACTTACGGGTGGGTGATAGGAGAGCGGCGAGCGTGCAAGGTAGTGTCACTAGTAGATCCATCATCCTTCTAGGGGTGTCCAAGCTTTTTTCTTTTCTGCTGCACATTGGGAACGTAAGAGTTGTCTTGGACCACACGCTAAATACACAAACACTGACAATGAAGCTGATGTGCCAAAAATGTCCATGCACACTTTCCAGGGTATCCAACACCACAGATAAGCAAAACAGTCCTCAACGAATGTGCATGCAGCCCATGGGCCGGAGGCTGGAGACCCCTGAGTCTCTCCAAAATGAATCTACCCTTCATTAGTTGGTGGAGGTTCCCAGGAAGATAAACACCTCGTCCCTTAAGTACCCGTAAGGGGTAGTTTTCTCTATAATAGGAGTTATCCAATTAAAAAAGGGTGGCAGGAAATTCGTTCTTGACTTCAGCTGAGGTGGCCATGGGCGCCACCTCACCTCTGGAAGGCGTTCTGCTCAGCCACAACTCACTATCCACAGTGGTTATGCTATCTTTGTGTTTTAGGGATAAATTCAATTTGGTGTTAGTATGATAATTTAAAAGGAAAATACAATAAAATTCTAGTGAGAAAGTTATAACATTTTATACCTATATTTAATTTTATGTGTGTAAATATACGTAATATATATTACTCAAATTAGAAAGTTATCCTTTAAAATATGAAATAGTGATTATTTCTGGGTTTTGTTTTACTTTAGGGTACAGTTTTACATTTTTCAAATGTGGTGCAAATGTTTTGCCTTCATAATCCAAACAAAACACTGTTTTAAATAACTGAAGTATAAATTCAACAAATGGACGTGTAAACTTAAAGAAACAGTACCAAGTTAGCTTTCTACATTTTGAGGTAATTCCCTTCCGAGTTTATTTGCAAGGTTTCTAATATATTTGTATATGGGCTACTATTTAAAAATTATCCTTTATAACTTTATGTTCATTGGCATTCATATGTAATAGATATTTGATAAAATTATTTTACATCAAAAGCAAATATGGCATTTCTACTTTGACTGGTAGCTACAATAAGACATATATGCCCTTTGAAAGTTCAATATCTATAATAATGAGAATAGTGAGTCATTTTGCATTGTGCCAAAGGCCCTGAACTTAGAGTTCGGCCACCAGGTTGCCAGTCTTAGAGTGCCCCCATTACTTTTGCTGAGATACCTGGTCCTCCTGAGCTTAATTTTCTCCATTTATAAAATGTAGATAATAATTCCCATCCCAAAGAACAATTTGAAAGATCAAAAAAATGAAATGCTATATGCTATATGACACTGTAAGAACTAGCATAATTTACATTTTAGGTAGTGTTAAATCATCATCTTGGGACAAGACATGAATTTAAATTTTCAGATTTTAAAAATATCATAGTTTTATGTGAAAGTTATTTTAAAATAAAAATTTAAGCTGTGAATTATAATATTAAGCCTCATATTATCTGGTTTATAATTATGTTTCTAGAGTTGAAGGTCCACTTTATTTTCACAAGATAAGTTACAATTTAATCAAATAATTGTCATTTGCAAAATTCTGTTCAACACTATTTGACTACATCTGACCAATAACAACAACAACTAAGGCTTATAAATACTACAAGCTAGGACTTGACAGGTAGATAGATACACATATCATCATCACACACGTGATTATATCCATTGTATTGATAAGAAAACTGAGACAAAAGTGACATATTCAGCTAATAAACTGGTAAAGTGGGAAGAAAAAGAATTCGTGTTTCAGCCCCTACCCCTGTCCCAAGGGAAGAACAAAGCCAGAAAAGCCAAATTCTCTAGGATGTATCATCTTGGAACTGAATATGCTGAAAGGAATGAGCAGGGATATTCAGAACCTCATTGATCCATTCTTCATCTCAACAAATACTTGTTGTAGCAGAGCTCTGGCAAGAAGATTAAATTAATGAACAGTGCCATTCAAAATACTTGTTGCATATTTTCATTGTGAGAGTCACCTCTGTGAAACACAGGAAGAGGACTGGGAGCGGGGTGCTGGGAACTGTGAACCTGGCTCAGAGCTGTCAACAAGAGCTTCCTTTCCTGCCAAAGGCTGAGTGCTATCTGCATTCACAATACTGTTCAAGGGGCCTGGAGGGCTCACTGCCCCATTCCCCACTGTACAAAAGGAATAAGAGAAATCAAGACCATTTTTTTTTTTTACTTTTCTTACAAAGAACATGGGAAAATATTTCCAACAGACGTATGCAGTGTATATATAAAGAATAATTGAATGAACACTCGAACCTAGCAATGCCACTCAAACTGCCTGCTGCATTTTCAGAATCTCATTACCTGCCTTCCGTCCAGAGGCAACCACTACCTGATTCTGGTTTGTATCATTCCCTTGTGATGGCTACTTTTATGTGTCAACTTGACTGAATTAAAAGATGCCCAGCGAGCTGGTGAAACATTATTTTGAATGTGTGTGTGTGAAAGATATTAACATTTGAATCAATAAACTGAATAAAGAAGATCTGCCTTTAACAGTGTGGGTGAGCCTCAAATCTGTTGAAAGCCCAGATAGAACAAAAAGGCTGAAGGAGGTTGGATTCTCTCTCTCTGGAACTGGACCATTCATTGTCTCCTCCCCTCAAACCTAGAGCTACTTTGGAGCAGACTCTCGGACTAAACTAGTCCATTCTCCCTCTGACTGTGGTTTCTGGCTTCGAACAGAAATGCAACCCAGTCTTCCTGATTATCCAGCCTGCAGACAAGACAGCATGTTGTGGGACTTCTCCTTGATCACATGAGCCAATTCCCACTGTGATCCTTTCTTATCTCCACGTGTCCTACTGGTTGTTTCTCTGGAGAGCTCTAACACATGAAACCTGTGTATCATCATAGTTTTTCTGAATATGAATGAATCTTTAAACCACATTTCTTCTCCTTAATATTTACTTCTATCTTGGACAAGCCCATCACATTTATGTAGTTTCTATTTCTATGTAAGTGATATCTTACTGTATTTTGTGATCCTTTTTTCAGTACAAACATGAATTGGCCACAATTTTTTTTTTTTTTTTTTGAGACAGAGCCTCAAGCTGTCACCCTGGATAGAGTGCTGTGGCATCACAGCTCACAGCAACCTCCAATTCCTGGGCTCAAGCGAGTCTCTTGCCTCCGCCTCCCAAGTAGCTGGGACTACA
>CAUYON010013000.1:0-15684 GCA_963573935.1 Arctocebus calabarensis
TATATAGTGATCAAGGAAATGCCATGAAGGATATCTGTAACAGTATGATCAAAATATTTCTGAATGTATATGAATCGTGCCCTGTGATTGCACCAATGTACATAATTATGATTCAATAAAATTATTAAAAAAAAAAAAAGAGTAGACACAATTTCACTATTCAAGAATAGCCTATCCAAATAGCAGACTCATAATAGACAACAGGAACATAATTTATTGCTCCAAAATAATATCCTAAAACCAGAAAGTATAGAGCATCAGACAAGGCTATTCTGAGCACTTTAACCTTATACCAAACTAGTCTCTTACTTGGGTTCCCTTCAAAGAGGATGTCTTAGACATCACAGGAGAAAACTGGAATATAAGAAGAAGTTCTGGATTTTATATTATAGGAATATCTCCATGGCCATCTCTATAGGAAAGAAAATAAGTCAAATCTCTAGAAAACTGTATCAGACATTTCTTATTCTAATATAACAAAATGTATTTAGGAAATGTATTTTAAACCATTGTCACTAGTAAAAGGATGATTAAATCTTAGCAACTGTTTATAGGACATTGTGAGGCAAACAATCCATTACTAAGTCATAAAATACTGTGTTTCTTAATGTCAATTTTGCTATTAGGATTTTTCAAAAGATTTTTCTTAGGGACATGCATTTTTACAAGACAGTAAGGTCATTTGTATACATTATAATATAACCATAAATGTGATAATTACTCTTTGATATAATATAGAAATGTCCAGTAATCCTTCCAACATTAAACAGATTATAATGCGTGTGTGTGATTATGTGTGAGTGAGAGAGACTAAATCACTAACAATGCTCGACCCATTAGGTTGATTGGGAATCTTGGGGGTTAGTGATTTGTCATGAAAAGACCATGTCTAGCACAGTGGGTGGGGAGTGGAGTAGTGGACAAAGCAAAGTCTGAATAAGCTACAATCTTTTTCCTGCTTTTTATGTTAGAAGTCAGACTGGACGGTATCATAAACAATATGCATCTATTTTTTCCAAGAAAATGGCTTAGCTTGGAAAACTTGGTATGCACATGCTATTTGTGGTTCTCCAGATATGTGGCTGCATTTCCATCAGAGTTGCACATGGACAGTATGACAGAGAGCTGAGGGATGATCAGCTACCAAGACTGTCATAGTAGTGCCATGTTCATATCCTTCTGATGGGATGGGAAGCTGATGGAGAACATGACTTTTCAGCAATATTGCTAGGAAATTCTAATGTATTCATAGCAACAAGGTGTAGGGTCTGCATAGGCAAAGGCACATCTCTAAGGTTATCATTTTTTCCACCTAATCCAGAAAGCCTGAAATATTAATATAGTCTGGATTTTTTAAATGGATAAATGATAGCTAGAGAGAGGTGTTTGAGGCAGAGATTGGTTAGAGAAAGAGGAATTTCTTGAAAGATCTATTTATATGCCTCTAATCAGTTGAATAAATTTAGTCACATACATTGCAAAACAGAAGCCAATCTTGTATATGGCACTTTGGATGACTATGGTTTGTCCTGAATTGAATGTTTGTAGGGCATTTGAAGGCTCCCATCCATCCTAATCAACTTTGTGTAGACATGATTCAACATCCAGTGTTGGCTCCAATCAGCGCAAGTGTCAGTCACTGAGCAGAGTCTTCCCCACAGCCCTCTGGCCTCATTTCCTCATGGCGGAATGCATGTGGTTCTTTCAGGACAATTCCCTTTCGCCTGCATTCCCAGAGTGGCTGCCCCTGACAGGCTTGCCCACTGTGGCACCTACCATATGGCCAGCCTCAACTCCACCCTCTCTCTTAATAATTCCATCTCCCTTACTGTCCAGCTCATCCTATTTCCACAGAGGATATTTAATTATAGATTCTTCCCCCACACCACCCATTCTCACAAATGTACCCACGATTGTGGTTACATGAGAGGCCCCTCTGCACTCCCACCCTCCCTGAGATGTGTCTCACTGACCACGGCTTATTTTGTTGATTTCTGAAGGGAATTAATTGGAAACTTATATCCATACCATTGTCGTTAACGTTACCACTCAAATTTTATTCCATTAATTCCTTATATTGTAGTGTACAATTCACTTCACACTCCTAATTGTCCACAGCTATCAATCTTGATTATGGTATATGTCATAATAAGTTGGGTCTTTTAAAGAAATTTTAACCATCATTTTTAAATTTTTCCTTTAACTTGAACTCTAATAAAAATACCATCATGTGCCACATAGCAATGCTTTAGTCAATGATGAAACATATATGATGGTAGCCCCATAAAAGTGTAATGTAGCTAAAAAATTCCCATTGCCTAGTGACACAGCCATCACACTATCACAGTGAAGGATGCATCACTCATGTTTGAGGTGCTGCTGGTGTAAACAAACCCATTGCTCTGTCAGTCATATAAAAGCATACAGCACATTCAATTATAGACACTACTTAATACCTGAAAATGATCATAAAAACTGTGTTACCAAAAGCTTATGTATTTACTACACTTTTTATTGTTATTGTGGAGCATATACCACTTACTTATTTAAAAACAAAATTACCAGACTCAGTCTGGTCCTTCAGAAGATGTTCCAGAAGGCACTGTTATTATAGAAGATGACAGCTGCCCTGGAAGTCCTTCTGGTGGCACAGAATGTGGAGGTGGAAGACAGTGGTATTGAAGATCCTAATCCTTTGGAGGCCTAGGCGAGTGCATGTTTGTGTTTTAGTTTGTCAAAAGTAGTTTAAAAAGTAAAAAAAAAAAAAAAAAAAAGATTTAATGGAAAAAGTTTATAGAATAAGGGTATAAAGAAGGAAAATAGTTTTGTATAGCTAGTTTATGTTTTAAACTAAGTGTCATTACAAAGGCACAAAGAAGTTAAAACTGCAAAAAAAAAATTACAAAATTTAAAAGTAATAGTAAGTTAAGGTGAATTTATTCTTGAAGAAAAACGTATTTTTATAAAATTTTTATAGAGCTTTGTTTTTAAAGCCAACTGTATTGCACAAGAATGTTCTAGGCCTTCACACTTACTCACCACTCAACTCAAACTCACCCAGAGCAACTTCTGGTCTTGCAAGCTCAATTCATGATAAATGGCCTGTACGAGGGTACCATGTTTTATTTTATGCTGTATTTTTACTGTATGTTTTTCTATGTTTACATATGAAAATACTTACCATCATGTTACAATTGCCTACAGCGCTTAGTATATATGCTAAGATGCTGTGCAGGTTTGTAGCCCAGGAACAATAGACCATACGGTATAGCCTGGGTGTGTGGTAGGCTTCACCATCCAGGTTGTGTAAGTATACTCTAAGACGTTCGCACCACAGTAAAATTGCCTAATGATGAATTTCTCAGAACATATCCCTGCCATTGACACATAACTATATAAACATTCGTTACAATAATTCAGAAATTCCAAGCCCACGAAAGCCTTCAGGAAGTCCTGAGTCATCTAACATTGTTTACCACCCACCCCAAGATTTCCCAAGCTCCTTTTTTTCATAGCCCCCTTTTCATCTAACACCTATTAAGTACACTGTTCTGAAACTACGGGTCCCTTAATGAAAAGAAAATGAACCAGTTTTCAAATACACTACTAATGGGAGAAAATCTTCTCATATTCTGCTGGGCTCTTATCTCACTGCTTCCTGGATGATCTGATCTAATTCCAGGAACCCAGTGAGCAGCCAGAATGAAAAAGTGGCTGCAGTAGAAACCAAACCTGGGGAGTCTCTGCTTCGTTCTCTGGACCTGCACTCCAGGAGGCCGAGAGTGCCCTGAGTCACAGCACAGGTGACACACATGCAACGTGTTAATGTGCAGCACCCGGAGGAGAAAAAGGTGATCTGTCCCCTGTATCTCCTCCTTGCCTGCCTCATTTCCTGCCATGTTCTCTCTAGAAGTCCAAGTATTTTGATCATATGATAATTATTCTTGTAGATCCACCTCAGCATATTACTAGAGAATAAGCTAATCAGTTGTTTGGGAGGAGATTGTCCCTTTAGCACTATCCTCCTTCCCTGTGGCCTCTGTTCAAGGTCATTGCCAAACATGAAAGCAGCCCAAGCCTTTCACGCCTCAAGTTTTCTCATACATTGTTCCATCTGCCAAGAACACTCTTTTCTTTGTGCCTAGAATTGCTGATTTCTCCCAGCATAGATGTCAGCCCCACTGAGAAGCTTTCCTTGATCATCCCACTTTTTCTTAATATTCCCCAGGTCCTACTCTTTTCCTTCATGACACTTCTCCCAAATTATAATGCTTTTCTTATTTTGTTTCTTGTTTTCTTGTCTGTCTGGTCCTTTAGATTCTAAGCTCCACAGGACAAAAGTCACATGTCTCTTATCCACCAGCGTGTACCCACCCCAGCACAGTGCCTTGCCGCATAGGGGCTATCTTAGTTCTTTCGGGCTCCCATGACAACTTAGACTGGCTAATTTTTAAATAACAGAACTTATTGCTTACAGTTCCAGAGGCCAAGGAATCCAAGATCAAGGTGCCAGCGGATTCACAGACTTCTTTTCATCTAATACCTGGGAAGGGCTTTCTCTCTGCTTCAACAATGATACTACTTTCTTGCTGTGTCTTACTGATGGAAAGGGGCAAAGAGCTTTCTCCTATCTCTTTCATAAAAGCACTAAACCCACTCCTCAGTGTTCCATCCTCAATATGTAAAGGCCCCACCTCTTAATACTCCCACATTGACATGGTGTTTGCATATGAACGATGGGTGGACAGATTTAGACAATAGCAGAAGTACTTTATTTGTTTATTTATTTTTATTAAATCACAGCTGCATACGTTAGTGCAATCAAGGGGTACAATGTGCTGGTTTCATATACATCAAAATGTTTTCATCAAACTGTTTAACATAGCCTTCACGGCATTTTCTTTTTCTTTTTTCTTTTTTTTTTTTCCAGTGGTAAGACAGAATTTATTTATAGAAAAGCATACAGAAAACACTAAAGCTCCTGGTAGAGAGAGAGAACTCAAGTGGGGAGAGAAAAGCTCTCTCCATTTCTCTCCAGGTCTTTCGCTGTCTCCCCCTTTAGGCTTTTAGTCTCAGGGTATATATAGGTGTATGGGTTCCTTGGCCAAGAAACGAATGAACACAGTCCCTTCCGCTGGGGGCAAGGTGAATGAATGTATCAATGAATGAACACAGTCCCTTCTGCTGGGGCAAAGTGAATGAATTTATCAATGAATGGACACAGTCCATTCATGGAATTGAGGCCTAGGAAATTCACATGAAATTGACCTGGGCAAAAGAAATGGGGGTTCCACATTTAGTCCTAAGTGTAAAGTGAAGGAGACACCAAGACACAGGTGTCTCCTTGGCAGATGTTCGGCCTTTTTGGCTATTGGAGCCTCTGGTGGGGGTTGGAGGTCCCCTTCCTTGCCTGTCATCCAGCCCGCTGATTCTTCAGCTGCCTGCCGGAGCACCAACACCGCCAAGGAGGAGGCGGCAGGTCCGCCAGCTCCACTGAGTTGGCTAGGGCGCCAAATGTCCTGCATCAATTCTCCCTCTCAGAGTAGAAACTCTAACTGCTATTAGGGAAAAAGGGCAAAGACATGATCTAACTGCTTCCTGCTGAATCGGGCGATCATAGAAGGGGGTAGTTAGGGTTTCTCCGAAGGGAGAGTGATACAGGGGTTCATGGAGTGGAACCACCTTTATTGCGTGTGGCTTGATGACATTTCTGGAAAACATAAATCTGATTAGTGTATTTAGTAATAGGCAAAGGTAGAACAGTGTCAGGTCAGAAGCACTTATTCAGTGATGCTAAAAGAAAACCATATTAGGATTTTTCTTGCTGTTTCCTAAATGATAACTTCAAACTTTCTTTTGGCTCACAAGTGTAGATGGTCTGTGGTTGGCTGTCTTCACTGTGTGCCTCCGTTGAAGATGAAGGGTTCCAGGATTTTACTCGTGAATGATATATGCAGGAATTGACTCCTATAACTTTAACAGCCGTAGAAGAAGACAAGATAACAGGAAAGGGGACTTCCCAAGTTGGGGTTAGGGAAAGTGAATTAGAGGGAAGAGTTTTGATCATGACTAGATCTCCAGAAGGGAAAAGTTCCTGTTTTAGTTAGTATGTCCCTCCCCAAAAGAGGAGCAGGACTTTTAGGCATGATTAGGGAGGCATGAGAGGACAGCAAGTCATCCCAATTGCAGCTTAAAGGCTGGGAGAAAAATTTGGTAACCGGCTTTCCAGACACCCCCTGTATAGTTATGGATTTGGGAGATAAAAGACCAGGGTTAGAGAGAAGTATAGAAAAGGTTGCTCTAGCATCCAAAAGAAATTTTCTCTCCTGGCGCTCCACTATAAGGCAAACCTGGGGTTCTTGAGGGGTGATGACATAAGCTGGAGCCATGAGAATTTGCCCCAAGCACCCTTAGTCCGATGGGGTCACTGTCCCAGGAGGCCTTCCCTCCAGGGACAGGCCACCCTCAATCTGAAATATTTTCATCCTACTGTTTGACTTAACCTTCATGGGATTTTTCTCGTTTATTATATGAAAACATTTATAATCTGCATTTAGTAGGTTTCACCTGTACCCTTCTAAGATGCACCATGAGTGTGATCCCACCATTTGCCCTCTCTCCTTTGATGGCATTTATATGAAATTATTGCCCTACCTTGTTCATCCCATTACTAGAAATAACACATCTGAGAGCAGATATTATGTCTCATACGTCACAGTATATATCCCTGCACGGTATCTTACACGTGGGTGAGTACACATTAAATATGGCTAAATTAATTTTGGTTGCCTCGTGGCCTCTGCATTGCCAGCATTCTAGAGTTTTCCCACAACCACTCTTTGGGGTTTTCCTGGAACCACTAGGGCACTATAATTGATGCACCTGATTCTTTTTTATGCTGTGTAGTGTAGGGTATAGAAAGGAAAGAATAAACAGAGATGGGAAAGAAAAAGGGGAGGACTGTGTGAGACCTGTGATGTGTCAGTGAATTTACAAATCTATTTCTTGTCTAAACTACATATCTAGAAAACTTGAAGTGACTGGTTTTTTTCTTTGTATTGAAGAATATGTCAAAGCTGTATTTAGAGGCCTCAGGCCATTTTTAATTTAAATTATTTTAGCATTTTTACTTTAAACAAAGAAAAAAATTTTTTTAATCACATACGTTCTAAATATTATATAAGACCAAATGCTTATTTGAAAAGAAACAAAGTAAAACCTTTATTCTCCTGTTTTTATTTTTTATTTTTTTTGTTACAGTTTGACTGGGACGGGGTTCGTCCTTGGTATATGTCGGTGCCTTACCTACTGAGCCATAGGCACCATCCTTCCTCCTTTTTTTTTTTGCGGTTTTTGGCTGGGGCTGGGTTTGAACCTGCCACCTTCAGCATATGGGGCCAATGCCCCACTCCTTTGAGCCATAGGTGCTGCCCTTTTTTTTTTTTTCTTGTTTGAGACAGTGTCAAGCTGTCACCCTGGTAGAGTGCCATGGCATCATAGCTCAGCAACTTCCAACTCTTAGGTTCAGTCAATCATCTTGCCTCAGTTTTTCTATTCTTAGTAAAGACAGGGTCTTGATTTTGCTCAAGCTAGTCTTGAACTTGTGAGCTCAAGCTATCCACCTACCTCAGCCTCCCAGAGTGCTAAGATTATAGGCATGAGCCACCGTGCCCAGCTTTGTCCTTTTTTTTTTGAGACAGAGCCTCAATCTGTCACCCTGGATAGAGTGCTGTGGCATCACAGCTCACAGTAACCTCCAATTCCTGGGCTCAAGCGAGTCGCCTGCCTCTGCCTCCCAAGTAGCTGGGACTACAGGCACCCGCCGAAACGCCTGGCCTTTTTTTTTTGTTTTGTTTTGTTTTGGTTGCAGCCATAATTGTTGTTTGGCGGGCCAAGGCTGGATTCGAACCCGCCAGCTCAGGTGTACGTGGTTGGCGTCTTAGCCTGTTGAGCCACAGGCATCAAATGAAATGTTTACTTTTCATATTGCTTCACAGCAGGAGTCAACCAGTAGACCTTTAGTATGTGTTTATTTGTATGATGTAGTATCCTTGTTCTCTGACATGAATTCATTTTTCTTTAGGTACTTCATACAGACATCTGTACCCAGGGTTTGCTTCTGCAAAATGCTGATGTCATTATCATGAATAATGTCTTTGAGTATTTTCTTAATGAGGCAGACCAGGCCAGGTACGTTATTTAGTCAAACAAAAATTTGTTTGTTTGTTTTTTGAGACAGAGCCACCCACCTCAGCCTCCCATAGTGCTAGGATTACAGGCATGAGCCACCGTGCCCAGCAAAAAATTTGTTATTGTATATATCTAGCAAGGTTTGAAAAGAGAATAGTAAACCAAAAATGTTTTCCTATTAAACTTTTAAGAATAACCTCAACTGTGAGATTATATGAATAAGGAAATATATAAAAGAAAAGTTAAAACACACTTTCATTGTCTAACTTTATAAAATGTTATATGTAGTTTTTGACTATTATAAAATGATTTTATGACCCAAATACTTAGCAGTGAGGGATACAATAAGGTTATCAGTTCCCAGTGGAACTCAGTACCCATCTGTTTTTTTGTTGCAGTTATTGTTGTTTACCTGGCCCAGGCTGGGTTCAAACCTGCTAGCCTGGGTGTATGTGGCCGGCATCAGAACCACTGTGCTATGAGCACCAAGCCTGGGCTTCATTATTCTTAATTGAACAAAGTTGGAAAATACGACATTTTAGGAGCCACATCAAAACAACAAAAGTGCTCCAGCCTAAGTACAATTCCATTTATTATTGAACACTGCCATATGATTTTGTATCTAGCCTAGGAAAAAGAATGTTTGTATCATTTTGCCTAATAAGCTCTAGAACAGTGCTTCTCAATCTTCCTTATGCCACAACTCTTCAATACACTTTCTCATGTTGTGGTGACCTCCAACCATAAAATTATTTTCGTTGCTACTTCATAACTGTAATTATGCTACTGTTATTAATCATAATGTAAATATCTGATTTGCAGGATGTAGTTAGGCAACCTCTGTGAAAGGGTCATTCAACCCCCAAAGGGGATTGAGAACCACTGCTGTAGAACTTACTAGACCCAGTAGCCATTGCTGCAACCAAAACAAGTGGAAACCATATTACTGCCCAACTACAAAAATATACATCCCTGGATTGGGTGATGATTGCTGCTTGATAGTGTGGTGTATTGTCAAGATTCGTGTGGTGTAGAAATCCAGTTCACATCTACACAAAAGGTTGAACAGAACAGGCAAACAGACACTGCCCTCTGACACACACACACATGCACACCACATTCCATCATGCTTTAAAGATGACTAATCATCCTAGCACTCTGGGAGGGTGAGGCGGGTGGATTGTCCAAGCGCACAGGTTCAGGACCAGCCTGAGCAAGAGCAAGATCCCGTTACTAAAAATAGCCAGGCATTGCAGGCACCTGTAGTCCCAGCTACTTGTGAGGCTGAGACAAATCACTTAGGCCCAAGAGTTTGAGGTTGCTGTGAGCTATGATGCCAGGGTACTCTACTAAGGGCAACAAGTGAGACTGTCTCAAAAAAATAAAAAGCTGACTAATCCCTTTAATTTTCTCAAGTGCCGTGTTGTACCAGAAGTCTTTCCATTGAATATTGCTGATAGTCAAATTAAGTATCATTTCACTCTCAGTGTTATTTAAAAGGATCTAGTCTACACATTATATTCTTCTTATTAGTCCTTGTATAGTTTCTGGTTTCTGTAGACTTTCTCCACAACTCTTATCCGCCACCTGCTCCCAGCTATCTCAGCCCTGTTCCACTGTATAGAACCAGTTCTGACATACTTCATAAAGAATTTCAGGAGCTTTACCTACTGATCCAGCTATCTGTATAGGTTCTAACATCTGAGTTTTGGCCTTATTCAGAATACCTGGCAGTAACATGAATCCCATCTTTTTGATCTCCTTGTGCTATAACCTTACAATTTTGCCAGCACCCCCTTAGGAACTGGAGAATTTACCAATTTCTAGTGTGCTATTGCAGTCCTATTTCCCACAGGCAAACAGTTTTGCCCAATTGCATTTCTTCATATTACCTGTGCCACATTTCTTTTGTTATCATTTTCTACAAAGCCTCATTTACCAGGTATCTGGTAAAACTTAACATGGTAAGGATCACACATAAAATTTTCACTGTCCTAAAAATCCTCAGTGCTCTGCCTGTTCATCCCTGGCAATCACTGATATGTTTGTTTGTTTGTTTGTTTGTTGTTTTTTGAGACAGAGTCTCAAGCTGTCGCCCTGGGTAGAGTGCCATGCCATCACAGCTCCAACTCCTGGATTTAAGCGATTCTCTTGCCTCAGCCTCCCAAGTAGCTGGGACTACAGGCACCTGCCATGATGCCCGGCTATTTTTTGGTGCAGCCATCGTTGTTTGGCAGGCCCAGGCTGGATTCGAACCCACCAGCTCAGGTGTATGTGGCTGGCACCTTAGCCCACTGTCTTTTTGATGTCTCCATAGTTTTGCCTTTTCCAGAATGTAATATAGTTGGAACCATACAAATATGGTTTCAGATTGGTTTCTTTCATGTAATGACACACATTTAAAGTTCCTCTGTGCCTTAATAGCTTATTTCTGTTGAGTGCTAAATAGTATTCCATTTTGTGGATATGTTACAGTTTATCTGTTCATTCACCTATGTCTTGGTTGCTTCCACCTTTTGATTTTTTTTTTTTTTTTTTGGTTGCAGCCGTCATTGTTTGGTGGGCCCGGGCTGGATTCGAACCCACCAGCTCAGGTGTACATGGCTGGCGCCTTAGCCCGTTGAGCCACAGGTGCCGAGCCAACACATTTTGATAATTATTAATAAAGTTGCTGTAAATATCCATTTGTTGATATTTGTATGGACATGAATTTTTAGTAATTGAATAAATACAAAGGAGTGTTAATTGCTAGATAATATATTAAGAGTATGTTTAATTTTATAAGAAATCTCCAAACTATTTACGAAAGTAGCTGTACTATTTTGAATTCCCACTAGCAATTATTATAATTACAATTGTTATTCCTGGCAGTGCCAGTAGATCAGTGGGTAAGGCCCCAGCCCCATACACCGACGCTGGTGTGTTCGAACCCGGCCCAGGCCAGCTAGAACAATAAAAATAACTGTGACAAAAAAATAGCTGGGCATTTTGGTGGGTGCCTGTAGTCCCAGCTACTTGGGAGTCTGAGGCAAGAGAATCACTTGAGCCCAAGAGTTTGAGGTTGCTGTGAGCTATGACACATGGCACTCTTGAGACTCTGAGTTTGAGACTCTGTCTCAAAAACAAAAATAATCGTTCCACATCTTTCCCAGTATTTGGTATTATTAGGGTTCTGTATTTTGGCCATTCTAATAGGTATGTAGTAGTATCTCACTGTTGTTTTAATTTATCACTTGTTGATGTGTTATAGAGCCTGGGAATACATTAGCCATAATGTCAGGAAGCAAGGTGCCTTGTTAGTGACAGTACCAAGTCTTGAAGAGTCTCTCTCAGGTCTTCAGGTATGTAATCCTCTTATTCAACATTTTTATTGTTAAACTTTCCCCCACCTTTTTTTCTGATAGCTATTATAATGTAGAAATACTCTATCTGGAAATAGTGACAGGCGATAGAAAAATAGCAAGACTTTATGGCTTAAGCACTGATTTTGATTTCTCCATTGGCCTCAAGAGCTCTGAAATAGTGATCTTATCTTGGTATAGATTCCTTGGCTTCTCTGCATAGTTTCCAACTGTAAGGTTATAGTTTTAGGTTAACAAACACTATTGAATGTTTGCAAGAGGCTTAGTACACCCACATATTAACTTTGTTAATTAACTTCCCTTAAAACAAAAGGAAGAGAACTGTTCAAGGCTTCTAGGATCAAGTGAGTAGACTAGAGCCCACATACTATGTACACTTTTGGCTTCTAAGTCCATTTGAAATCTCGCACAAGGCACTTTGTTCCCTTATGGATTCTTCATATAAGAAGAAATGAAATTTCCAAAATTTAATAATGAAATTCAACCCAGTAAATTCACTTATATGAAAGTTAATTAGTATAGTAGAACCTTCGTAGTTGACTACCTCCCTACACTGACCACCTCCTTAAGTTGGCCTAATTTTCCTAGACTGGACATGCACCACATGTTCGTATCAGTACAGTAGACCTGGTTCCTTGTATTGACCACCTGCATATGTTGACCAGTTTGGTACAGTCCTTTGGGTAGTCAACTTACCACAGGTTTTATTATATTTGAAAAGCTCTTTGAGATCTCTCTGTGAAAGGTACTATTGTTTTTCTTTTTTCTTTTTTTTTTTTTTTGAGATAGAGTCATGCTTTGTTACCTGGGCTAGACTACAGTGGCTTCAGGCTAGCTAACAGCAACTTCAAACTCCTGAGTTCAAGAGATCCTCCTGCCTCAGCCTCCCAAAAGCTTGGCCTACTGGTATATACCACCATGCCTAGCTAATTTATTTTTCTTTCTTTCTTTCTTTTTTCTGAAACAGTCTCACTTTGTCACCCTTGGTAGAGTGCCATAGTGTAATAGCTCACAGTAACCTGAAACTCTTGGACTCAAGCACTCCTTGCCTCAGCCTCCCAAGTAGCTAGGACTACAGATCCCCTCCATAACATCCAGCTATTTTTAGAGATGAGGTCTCGCTCTGGCTCAGACTGGTCTGGAACTTGTGAGCTCAAGCAATCTACCTGCCTTAGCCTCCCAGAGTCCTAGGATTATAGGCGTGAGCCACTGTGCCTGGCCTAATTTTTCTGTTTTTAGTAGAGGCCAGGCACAATGGCTCACACCCGTAATCTTACCAACCTGGGAGGCCAAGGCAAATGGTTGCTTCAGCTCACGAGCTCAAGACCAGCCTAAGCAAGACTGAGACTCTTGTCTCTACTAAAAATAGAAAAACCAGCTAAGCATAGTGGCACATGCCATAGTCCCAGCTACTTGGGAAGCTGAGGCAAGAGGATTGCTCAAGCCCAAGAGTTTGAGAGACATTGCTGTCAGCTATGATACCATGGCACTCTACCCAGGGCACAGAGTGAGACTTTGTGTCAAAAATATTTACATATATTTTGAGTAGAGACAGGGTCTCTTTTGCGCAGGCTGGTCTTGAACTTCTGAGCTCAAACGATCCTGCACTGGCCTCTCAGAGTGCTAGGATTACAGGTATGAGCCACTGTACCTGGCCATCTTAATACAGAGTATTATCATCATTTTCTCTAGTGGTGCTTTTCTTGCATTTGAGCACTGCCAATTTTACCACTTTCTCCCTTCAAAAAATTAAGCAATGATACCAGATGTGGTGGCTTATGCCTATAATCTTAGCACTTTGGGAGGCCTAGGCAGGAGAATCACTACACAAAATTTAAAAATTAGCCAAGTGTGGTGATGCATGCCTGTCATGCCAGCTACTCAGAAGACTGAGGCAAGAGAATCACTTGAGCTTAGGACTTTGTGGTTGCTGTGGGCTATGAACAAGCCACTGTACTCCAGGCTGGGCTGGAGTGAGATTCTCTCAAAAAAAAAAAAAAAAAATCATCAATCAAACCTTTTTAAAAGGCTCCTATGGCTCAACGGGCTAAGGCGCCAGCCATGTACACCTGAGCTGGCGGGTTCGAATCCAGCCCGGACTCGCCAAACAACAATGACGGCTGCAACCAAAAAATAGCCGGGCGCTGTGGCGGGCGCCTGTAGTCCCAGCGACTTGGGAGGCAAGAGACTCGCTTGAGCCCAGGAATTGGAGGTTGCTTTGAGCTGTAATGCCACAGCACTCTACCCAGGGTGATAGCTTGAGGCTCTGTCTCAAAAAAAAAAAACCTTTTTAAAAAAATTATTGCTTTTGGGCGGTGCCTGTGGATCAGTAGGGTGCCAGCCCCATATACTGAGGGTGGCAGCTTCAAACCCAGCCACAGCCAAACAGCAACAAAAAAATAGCCGGGCATTGTGGTGGACGCCTGTAGTCCCAGCTACTTTGGAGGCTGAGGCAAGAGAATCGCTTAAGCCCAAGAGTTGGAGGTTGCTGTGAGCTGTGATGCCACAGCACTCTACTGAGGGTGACATAGTGAGACTCTGTCTCCAAAAAAAAAAAAAAAATTGTAAAAGGTATTTATGCTTGTTATAACAAGGGAAATGATCCTGAAATTTGTAAAAGATATCTAAAGAAAAGGTGCTGATCTTCCCAGTTTGCCCCCTTCACTCCCTGTCTGTGAGATTTCCACCCTATGAGTGATGTGACCCTCCCATACTTTTCCATACTCATAAAAACATAACTTTTAATGTACATGGTCTTCAATTTGTATTATAATTTCTATATTCTTTTAAATTCCAAAATCAGAGTATACTAGGTTACTAAATCCATAGATCTATCATTTAGTACAACAGAGAAGTCGCGTGGTACTACAGAGACTTTGTCCTGTTCATTGTAGTAAAAATCTGTTGTGTTCAGTTTTTACTTAGTGAAGATTGCTTGAAATGCCAGAGAAGAGAATCACTCTGCAATTTTCACGTGTGTTTATAATCTTTTTTTTCTAGACTAATGTACAGTTATCCCTGTGGGTTGAAGAAATACCACTGAACTATGATGTCTACCCACAAGAGGATATTGACAAAGAAGCTCTTGAACAAATTCATTTGTATAAGATTCTCTAGCACTAAAGTGGCCCAACCTCATCATAATGTTTTGTTGAGTATATTATAAAATAATGAAAAGGAAATAGAACCCAAATATCTGAGTACCTATCTTTCTCTAGAAACCCTTCTAGTCTTTATACATGTGACTATGTAGTTGTAAATAGTTGTGTATGTATATATGCAACTTTATTCTGTTTTGCGTACCAATATAAATAAAATATTTATCTGAAAATTTCTGTTTTTCTCCAGTTCAGTTTCAATTATTCTGTTAAAAATAAAAGGGCGGGGCAGCACCTGTGGCTCATATGTCGGGAGTGGCGGGTTCAAAACCCAGCCCTAGGCAAAAACTGCAAAAATCATAATAATAATAAAACAAAATATCTCAAGAATGGAAGAAAAGTATCCAATGTACTCAGCCCTAATATGAAGCTAATTTATAGCTTTCATATGAAGGCTAAAACCCAATTATAGCACAAGAATATGGGGAAAGGGAAAGGTAAGGGAGGGGAGGATGGGTGGAGGGAGGGCAACTGGTGGGATCACACCTATGGTGCATCTTAGCAGGGTACTGGTGAAACTTATTAAATGTAGAATATCAATGTCTTCATATAGTGATTAAGAAAATGCCATGAAAGCTATCTCTAACAGTACGATCAAAATATTTTTGATTGTATATGAAGCACATTGTGCTCCATGATTGTACCAATGTACACAATTATGATTTAATAAAATTATAAAAACACACACACAAAAAAAAAACTAAGGTAAACTGTCAGGGGTAATACTACTGTATCTTCCATACTTTTAACATGGGTTATAGCCCCAAATCCAAGACTCCTAGGTTATCAATTATGACTGCAGTATACTTTTCCTATTTACACCCAATTCCTACCTCTTCTCCCTCCCAAATCTGTTCAGTGTGCTCTCTGGAACTATGATTATACTCACCTAGAACTTCAACTGCTCCTCTGGAAATTCTCTTCACCTGTTTGTCTTCATAAATATTCCCTAATGATACTATTTCTCCTGCAGC
>CAUYON010013002.1:0-10531 GCA_963573935.1 Arctocebus calabarensis
CAGGTAAATCTATTCATTTAAAAAAAATCCTCAGCTCAGCGCTGTGGCTCAACGGGCTAAGGCACCAGCCATGTACACCTGAGCTGGGAGGTTCGAATCCAGCCCGGGCCTGCCAAACAACAACCAAAAAATGGCTGGGCAGTGTGGCGGGTGCCTGTAGTCCCAGCTACTTGGGAGGCGGAAGCAGGAGACTCACTTGAGCCCAGGAATTGGAGGTTGCTGTGAGCTGTGATGCCACAGCACTCTATCCAGGGTGACAGCTTGAGGCTCTGTCTCAAAAAAAAAAAAAGAGAATCGCCTAAGCCCAGGAGTTGGAGGTTGCTGTGAGCTGTGATGACACAGTACTCTACCCAGGGTGACAGATTGAGGCTCTGTCTCTAAAAAAAATCCTCTTCTGCCCAGGTCACCATATGGTGAACATTCACCTGGGGTATAAAAAATCTTCATTTTTTTTTTTTGCTCATTCAGAGAGGTCTATCACATACCTCTTTTCCAATTTTTCTCTTTTTCCCCAAATTTTCTTGTCATCAATTTTCCTTTTAAGTCCCTAACTATCCGGCCAAACCCTTATCCACAGTCTATGAACTGGTATGTAATCTCCATGTCTGGCTATTTCTCCTTCAAAGAGAAATGAACAACCAGGTGCAGTGAGGGGGGATTTACCTTCACGAGTGTCCTCCAGCGATGTCCCAGCAAGGGACCACAGTGCCACAGCTGCCCACCACGGGGTAGTGCTGCATATCATGGAGGAGCATCAGTCAACCAGGCTGGGTTTTCTCTTCCTTTGTCCACTGATCACTGGGAGCCCCTGTGAGGCCAGGGCACAGGTTGGGATAGAAGGCAGAGTAGCAGGAGTGGGCACTGCAGGCATTTGGGCCACTTCTTCATGTAACTTACTTGTGCCTTTGGGACCTATCAGGGTTGATCCCATATATGAAGGCTGTCTGGGAAGTCCCCAGCCATGATGATAGAACAGTGCCGAGCATACCCAACTCTGCAACATGATGTGTTAGATAAAACCGAATTCATGATGGGCAAACGCAGGTCACATGGTAAATTGACTTATAATCACGTGTTCAGTTTCTATTAGGGCCCAGCAGCAGGCCAAGAGGAGAGTGGTTATTTGTGGATGGTGGCAGGACCTTACTCCCAAAGTGTAAAGGCCTCAGTTGTAATTCAGCTTCCAGCCAAAGGTTCCAAACAGCATCTCTCTCTGCCACTGCCACTTCAGACCATTGGATCTGCTGTGTCAGATAGCCCAGATGGAGGGGCAGCTTGCACAGCAGCCTGGACCTGCTGCAGAACCTTCTTTTATTCCAGGCTCCACTTGAAACTGGCCACTTTTCAGGCTAGTAACATGCCTAAATTAGGAATGTATTGCCTCTAAAATCCTCTTAAAGACCTATAGGCCGGCTTGGCAGGTAGAACAGCAAGATAGAAAATAGAAATGGACATTACCAGACCAATTTTGTTACTGTGGGGTGAGGGGGGAGTTTTTCTTGAAAGTTCCCTGAAAGTTTATTTACTGTATGCATGGAAAGAATCACAGAGTGATTACCTAATATCTCAGTGGGATCCAAATAGTTTTACATCTGCCTTTTAGAGGGAAGGGGGAGATGAAAAGTATAGGTAATTCTGCTTAAGGGCAATAAATGGTAGTTAGAGAAGATGAATGGCTATGGGAAACTGATTTATGAACTAACGTGAGAGACAGGTGTCTTATGTTTAAAATGGTTTGGGCCAGGTCTGGATGCATTCTTGATTTCTCTTTTTTTTCCCGTGAGATAGTGAGATAACAGGGAAAGGAAAGTGATCTGAATTGTTTCTTTGATGGGTCTGATTATGGAGATAGAGGGAAAGCCTCTTCCAGGGGCCTGTTCTACCTTTAAAGGCCTTTAATTCAAAATACTCTTTATACCAAGGAGTCATATTTGGGGGTGAAATTTCCTGGGCTTCTCCCAGCAGAATAGAAAACAGAGATGGGCATTATGATACTAATTTTGTTACCAAAAACATTAGTTTAATAAGATGTTTTATCTTTATTTACCAGAGTTTCCCTACTGTAAAAAGAAATTGTATTTGTGGAATTTAATTTTGACAGTTTGATTGTAAAATTATTTATTATGTAAAAACTATTATAATCAATTTACTCAACATGCTCATTGGGTGGCTATGAGATGCATGATACCATAATTGTTGTTGCAGAATGTCCCAAATGTATAATGTTCCTTATTTTGGGGACTCTGCAGATAGCAGGTATATAATAAGTGTTATTTGAAGGCCCCTATTTTCACAAAGCTCATGTCTACTGGGAAGAAAATAAACACAGACTTGAGAAGGGACAAAAAAGGGACTGCAAGGGGGATGGGAGGAAAGCCTGGCCTGCTGAACAAGAAAGTCTGGATGGGCCATAGAAACATTTCAGGAACACTGTGACTCAATTGACCAAGAATGTCTTGCACCCAGTACATTTTCCATATTTGAACATAGGGTGAACACTGCTCACCACAAATAGCCCTAGGATTGGTAAAATCAATAGTTAGATCAGCTTTCAGCAATTCCCTCTAAGAAAGGAAGGAAACGTAGGTATGAGGCAACCGAGGTAATCAATAACCAATAGAAAGGGACATTTATGCCTGGAGACATAGAGAGACTAATGGGAAAGTTACAGAAACAATTTCAAGGGAGAGAAAGAGGACATTTATATGTTTACATTACCTTTGTGTCTTCTTACTCATGAGAGGGACCCACTTCTACCTCTTTGGAAATGCATTAAGCTTTCTGTTTCCATAAATAAATGTTTTCTTCATTATACTAAAGCCTGTGTGAATTTACTTTTGCTTTTCATTCGCCTGGCTCCTGCTTTGCTGGTGGTTTCTATTCCCTTTCACTTTCTATCAGGGTGAGCCTTAGTTGAACTTACTAGTTCCACCAAGCCATCAAATTAGGTCAGCTGGACTTGGGGAACTAGGACCTCAACCTTCAACAAGATTCAGTAGTGGTATGAACACATTTGAATGCATTGATGCACTGTCTTTTAAAAAAATGCTCAATAGGTGACCTGGGCAGAGAGAAACTCCTAGGCAAAGATGGCCTCAGGGAGATGCATGGGACTTATAAGGAATAGACTGGAAGAAAGGAAGGTGCTTCAGGCAGAGCAATAGCCACCAGCAGGTATGTAGTTGCACAGTTGGTGGGAGTGGAATAATCTGCCTGCAGAAAAGGGCTTGTGTAGAGAAGAGGAGAGGGGTGCAGCTCCAAGGGGCCTGGGGCATCTACCACATCCTTGACCCTGGCTATGACAGGGGGACTTTGTTCTTAATTGTGTAAATAGTGACTGCCTTTGATTTTGAGCAGAGGAGCATTTGAGAAGGATCTACTTGGTATCAACAAAAGAAATCACTTCCAGAGGACTCAAATTGGAAGGAGGACTCTGTAAAGAGATTTTTAGCATTATCTAGGTATGAGATTTTTAGCATTATCTAGGTATGATGAAAGTCAAGTTTGAGGAGATGCCACTAGAAAGGGGAAAGACAGTTGTAAAGGCTAGTTAGAAGAACTAGTAGAGAAGTAACAGAGGTTGGTAACTGGAGTGCATAGGGCTGGGAAAAGGAAGAATTAAAGCAAATTCATTGGGTGGCTGAAAGAATAAAGTATACTTTGATTAAAAAAACCAAAAAAACCCAAAAGGGGCAGCTCCTGTGGCTCAGTGAACAGAGCACCAGCCTGAGGGTAATGGGTTTGAACTGGGCCCCAGCCAAACTGCAGCAAAAAGTAGCAAGCGTTGTGGTGTGCGCCTGCAGTCCCAGCTACTTGGGAGGTTGAGGCAAGAGAATCACCTAAGCCTAAGAGCTGGAGGTTGCTATGAGCTGTGACACCATTGCACTCTACCAAGGGTGACAAAGTGAGACTCTGTCTCAAAAAACAGACAAACAAACAAAAAACAAAAGGTAAGTAACAGAAATAAAATAGAAGAACAAAGACAGAGAAGCCATATTAAAAAGAAAAAAACCAATGATTTTAATTTTACACTAATATAAGGTATTATTATTAACAGCACAGCACCTAATTCAGTATGTGTACCATACCTTATAGTTTATTGGGTGTGTTCCCAGGTATGTTATGTCATTTGTGATAAAGCTAGAATAGCCCACTAGAAATCCATAATTAGTTAGACATATGCAAAAGCAATTGGAATGAGAGGGGGACACAGTAGAAAGCCCTTCACAGGGAAGTACATGGGAACAAATGGCACCTAATGACTCACTTTACTTTCTTGTTTAATTCTTATTTGCATTACTTAACTTAAAGTAGTATTTCTATAATTGAATCCATCAAATCTTCAATGTTCACCTCTTTTCTTCAATAACTGGAAAAAAGTTGGAACTGTGTTTCAAAATATCAGTGTTTTGAATGATGCTTTTGTCCCAAGTCTAAGCAATGTATATGTGCATATATATGGATGTGTGTGTGTATTCTGTTTGCAGATTCAGCAGTATAGGAATAAAGTCCAAACAGGATCTGTTACTGCATGTATTTTATCAGCAAGTGCTGGGAGAATGATTGGCAAATGGAATTGTAGTGGTATTATTAAAATTCATGAACTGGAGAATTACCAATGTGTAATATTCAAAAATGCAGTGGGTGCTAAGTATCTTTGACATATCCCCTACAGCTTTAACCATCTTGGGGAAAAATGTGAGAAGTCTGTCAGTAACATATTGGATTTTCCCAAAGCATATGGTGATGAAATAGTATATCATTTTATATGAAAATATTGTCACACTGGCTTCCTGGCCCAACATGTCACAGTCACTTTATATTTCTGTTTTGTAGTTCTCTTCTTTTGTACTCTTTGTTTTAGGATGAATTTCATCCCCAGTCCTGGAGGACTGTCATTGTTTCACCCCTCTTCTTCCTTTTGGCCATGCCTTTGTTTTTATTCTTCCTTCTAGAATCTTTTGCTCCCTGCAATAAAGTCTTTATACTGAGTTTCAAGACTGGGAGGTGTGTGCTTTGATCAAGTTTTTGTTTTGACAGAGCTGAAAGTTTTTATCATCCAGCCTTTTCTCTCCTCCATGGTTTATATGCTGCTGTTTCATCCTTTTTCTGAAGTACTTGCATCCCAGACCTGGCTAGGTTGCAAGAATGGAAGTGGTTATTCTGTAGCTTGCATTTGAAACAAAATAAATAAACTTTTATTTCAAGAGGATGATGGAAAAAAAAATATGCTACTGGGCCCTTTTTCCACATTCTCTATTTGGTCTCCTTGGGCTCTTTTTAAACACTGAACATGTTCCCAGAGTTTGTTTAAACCACATTACCCATTGCAGGCGGTATTATGGGTTGGCATCCTCTGGGGATGGCTGGTTGGTAAGCTCAATTTCCAAATTCCTGGAACTGTCATATCAATCTGTTTTCTAGGGCAGCTAAGGAGCAACACACCCTTCCTTAAAGGGCTTTATTGTCTTAGAGTTTTAGAGATCATGTGCGCATTTCTAGTTGGTTGTGAATTCCGGATTATTTTGTTATGTACTCCATGTTAAGACCTGGTAAGTTTGGATTAAATTGTTCCTCAAAACAGTTCTTTGTTTGGGGCAGCTCTGATGCAACTCATCATCCTTTCCCTCATCCTCAGTGAGGACAAGGAAACCTCCATTTAAAGGCATTTGGGACATGGCAAGGTTTATATTTCATAAGAAAAAATTAACTAGGAAGATATGGCTAAAAGCCGAACCAAAGCAAAGCTTGGGCAGCTATATATCTATAGCCCAATTCACTTGGGCTATACCCATATTGCTAGTGTGGGGGTGACGGGAAACTTCCCCTTTGCCCCTGAAGGTTTACTGAAAGATCAATAAATCAGATTAATGGAAGAAAGAGATTCATGTAGTGTGTGAACAGGCAGAATCACAGAGTGATTACTCAGTATCCTAGTGGGGTCCAGACATTTATATACCCTCATTTTAGAGGGGAGGAGATGAGGAATATAGATAATTTTGTTTAGGGGTGATAAATGGTTACTGGAGAGGATGAATAAATACTTTAGATACTTGAGAGAATGAATGAATGAGGGAAAATAGATTGACGTGTGATTTTCTTGAGAAATTTCATTTAGACAGATAGTATCTTTAAAATGGGTTGGGCCAGGTCTAGTTGCATTCTTGAACTTCTTTCTTGCAATACATTGAGATGAAAGGAAGTGGAAGGAAAGACAATTATTCTTTTGGATAGATCTCCCTGGTTTTATGCAGACAGAAGGAAAGCCCCTTTCATAGTCTGCTGATCTCTAAGGGCTGTTAAATACTCTTTATTCCCAGGGTCATGTTTTGGGAGAAATGTGCTGAGCTTTCACTGAGGAAAGACTTATCTCTGACTTGAAACGAGAGGGAGTCCTGAAGTTGCAGCCTGCTCAGGGCAGTTAGGAACAGCTTGTCAGGCAACATTCCCTACAAGCCAGTAAATTGTCAGAAGAATGGTTTAGATATAAACCACTTAAAAATACTAGTAAACAATCTGTAAACATTATTTAAAAAAAACTACTATTAGGTGACCACATTTTGTAAGAGCCATTTGGAAATGGAGAAACAAAATAAAATTTTTGGTTTTCATTCAAAACCACTAATGACTCATATTAAAGAGGTTATTGGATTTTTCTTGATTTTACATAGATTTCTAGAGATGATAGAAAGTTGCTATAATGTCAAAACCTCCTCTTTCTTTGTAATAAAAGTTAGCAGAAACTAAAATGCCTTCCTGAAACCACCCATCTGTTTTCCCTAATATGGTACAATCACCAAGAATCAAAATCCATGATGACAGTCGATTACAGGTTGGCAGTGTTAAATAGGTGGGTGAAAATGAAAAACACATATCTCTTAGATGCACCTATGTAAAATATAATATGACAAACACTAAGTACAACTGTGATAAAAACTGTGGATTTCTTTCTTCTGCCCTCTCTCCTCATTCTTTTCCCTTCCTTTTTTCTTTGTAAGCTTCTCTACTTTCTGTATTCAAGCCTTTCTCCATGGTATTAACAAATATATCTTTCACTTTGAAGCTTATCCATTTGGGACTTGGATCACTCTATATGTACTTAGATTGACCAATAAATGCCATTGAAATAGTTAAAATATAATACTCTTGATGTGAAATTCTTTTTTTTCACAAAATTAATTTAAAGAGTTAAATTCCACCATATAGAAGGAGCTCTGGAAATTTCACCCCAAAATATGACTCTTTGCTATAAAGAGTAATTCGAATTAAAGGCCCTTAGAGATAGACCAACAGGCTCTTGGAAGAGGCTTTCCCTCTATCTATGTAACAGACAGACCCATCAAAAAACAAACAAAACAAAACTGACTTCCCTTCCCTTCCCCTCATTTCACTCTATTGCAGGAAGGAAAACCAAGAATGGAGCCAGACCTGGCCAACATCATTTTGAACACAATACTTGTCTCTTGAGGTTAATTTAATTTGTAAAGAGAATCATTTACAAGTCAGTCTTGTTTCCCCTTCCATTCCTCCTCCCTAGCAACCATTTGTGGAGTCTAAATAGAATCACTTATATTCCTTATCTCCCTCACCCATCTAAAAGGAGGGTTTAAAAATATCTGGGCCCAGTGGGATATTGGGTACTTACTCCCTTGGTAAATAAACCCTTTCTTCTATTAATCTGCCTTAATTGTAAATTGATGTTTCAGCAATTTTCAGGAGAAAGGAGTGGTGCCTCATCGCTCCCACAGTATTCTTTCATTTCCCCATCTTACAGTCACTTTGTTATTTCACTTATATTATACTTAGGAACCTTCATGTTTCTGCTGGTGGCTATTTCTTCTTCTTGAACATTCTTTTTGAGATCCTTCTTATTAGTTAAAGCTCAAGTCAAATGTCATTCTCCTTTTGGAAGGCCTTGCTCCAGTGAATATTTATTTCTGGCCTTCTTTATGCCAATTGATATTCTAAGTGCTGGAAACACAGCAGTGAACAAGATAGACAAAGTTCCTGTTCACGAGAAATTTACATTCTGAATGTTGCATATAGCCATTGAAAAATAACCAAAAAAAGTAGATATAGTAAAACATGTTAAGTTGTTACTGATTATCTGGCTGGTTCAAACCCGGCCAGGGCCAGCTAAACAACGACAACTGTGACAAAAGATAGCTGGGCATTGTGGTTGGTGCCTGTAGTCCCAGCTACTTGAGAGGCTGAGGCAAGAGAATTGCCTAAGCCCAAGAGTCTGAGGTTGCTGTGAGCTGTGATGCTATAGCACTCTACTGACGGTGACATAATAAGACTCTGTCTCAAAAAAAAAAAAAAAAGATAGAAAAAGAAAACAAAACCAAATAAAAACATGCCAGGACTTATACATTTAATAAGGTAAAATAAAGATGGATAAAGAACCAGGATGTGGTGGTAGTGAGGGAGGATACCCAGGAAGGGCGAGGTCTAGGAGAACAGAGGTCTTCTCAAGGAGACTCCAAGGATACACCTATAGGGCCTTCTCTACGGTGACTCAGCTCTTAGGAATTTATAGACTTAACTTCCTGGGACCTGAAAATTTCCACTTCTGAGAAAACTTGTAGTCCTGTGGTGGCTGGAACAGCATCTTTTGCATGATTCATACTGACCAATGAGAAAGGTACCTTTGGGTTGGAAATTTTTGACTGGAGATAAAAAGGGAAAAACCAAGCCAGTCGGGGAGTGTAGTCATTTTGAATTCCTCTATGTTGTAAGCGCCACTGGCTAAAATAAAAGCTTTTTTCCTCTTAAATATGGTGTTTGAGTGATCTTTTTCTCAATTGGGCCTCATCTGCCTGCAACAGTAGGGGAAAGACAAGAGAGGAAAATACAATTGCTCTTCTGTTTGTGCTCCTGTAAGATATAATCATACTTAAAAAATGTCTTTTTATATATGAGAAAAGAACATAAATGTATGTTGTAAGCTGCTTTTGTAGATAGAAGTTATTTAGCACCTTATATACAATAGGCATGTAATCGGGGGAGGAGCCAAGATGGCGGTCTGTAGCCAGCTTTCCGCAGACGCTCCCGTCCAGAAGGAGAGTTAAAGGACAGAAATTTAGCAAGAACGCCAACAGTTTGGAACTGAGCCAAAAGAGAAGGTCAAAGAACGCACATCAACCCTGCTGAATCCACCCCAAGGATACAAATAAAAGGTACAGAACACATCGCCAAGCAGACAGGAACCTCACCCTATGAGATCAGCTCGCAGCATACTCCATACCTCCATACAAACAAGCGAGCAGAGTTCAGATGACCTCCCACTCTACCCCACGGGAGAGACCATCTAAAAACTAGACCTCCTTCCCCTACTAGAGTGCCATGACACTCTCCTGCCAGGCACGAAACTTTATAAAACTGTATATATTCTCTATGTGCAAGTTTGAACTCCCGGCACTCCCCTCCACTCTCACCCTGAGGTCTAGAGGTCTGTACCCCATGGAGTTCAGATTCTTGGACATTTTCTCAAGGGTTGTGGATGGGGCACTAGCTGTTGCTGATCTGTGCTGTTTTTCCAGCTCAGGAGTGGTGAGAGGAAAGTGAGCTGGGAGGAGGCTTAACTGGAGAGGTGGTCCCTTGAGGCACCGAGCCGTAGTGGAGCAATGGCTGTGGACCTCACACCCCTGGACATATTTTGAGGAGACACTCCCACTCTCTCTGGGCGGCCAGGGGAAGCTGGCTTCTTCAGTGGCAGCCATCAGCAGAGTGGTCCAGCGGCAGAGGGGCAGGACTCAGGAGTGAAGGATATGCCTAAGGCAGTACCGGGACGGCTGGGGCAGAGTGCAGGGTTTAGAATATACATGCTGAGAAAGCTGGGTGGAGACTGCTTTGCTAAATTTCAGCTGCACCTGGCCCTCAGGGGATGACAGCTGAGACAAAGGGCTGAAGCTCACAGACTGAGTCAGGACTATTCGCAGCCCAGCATCTCTTCCACAGGGCAGAAATTCTGCAAACTTGTTCTGTTCTATCAGCAACATCAATCAGGGACAGAGCTGGAACTAAGTGAATTGCCTCAGCCCCTATCAAGTACCCAGGTAGTCAGGCCTCACCTCCCACCTGCCAACACAGACAGAAACTGGTGGACTGGCTGAGGAGCCACAGAGCCCCGTCTGACCTAGGCAGGCGCAAACTTCTGGATCATCTGCTCCTTGGAGGGAACTGGATCACAGCCCTACAGGGTTACCAGAGACTGGGTGTGACAGAGGTGCAAGGTAGGGAAGGAGGCATCAACCTTTCCAGACTAATTTACTGGCTGGGGGTGGCCTCCTGAGCTCACAGAGCCGTGGAGTGAGTTATACTAGAGCTGACAGCAGACTCCTGCTATCTAGTCACCAGAGACTTTACAACTCTTTGATTTGAGGTTGGTACTGGCTGGGACAATTGATTGGGACCTCTTCAACTGGGCCAATCACCCGAGGACTTTCCAACGTGGTACCCTGGGTGTGTGGTAGTGGGAAGCCTGACAACCTGGGTACTTGATAGGGGCTGGGGCAATTCACTTAGTTCC
>CAUYON010013003.1:0-23503 GCA_963573935.1 Arctocebus calabarensis
CCCTCCGGGGCAAAGTGAATGAATGCATCAATGAATGGACACAGTCCATTCATGGAATTGAGGCCCAGGAAATTCACATGAAACTGACCTAGGCATAGGGAATGGGGGTTCCACATTTAGTCCCAAATGCAAAGTGAAGGAGACACCAAGGCACAGGTGACTCCTCAGCAGTTCTCCAGGCTTTTTGGCTATTGGAGCCTCCGGTGGGGGTTGGAGGTCCCCCTCCTTGCCAGTCATCGAGCCCGCTGGTTCTTCAGCTGGCTGCCTCCATTGAAGATGGAGGGTTCCAAGATTTTACTCGTGAATGATGTATGCAGGAATCGACTCCTATAACTTTAACAGCTGCAGAAGAAGACAAGATAACAAGAAAGGGGACTTCCCAAGTTGGGGTTAGGAAAGAGTTTTGATCATGACTAGATCTCCAGGAGGGAAAAGTTCCTGTTCTAGTTAGTATGTCCCTCCCCAAATGGAGAGCAGCACTTTTAGGCATGATTAGGGAGGCATGAGAGAACAGCAAGTCCTCCCAATTGCAGCTTAAAGGCTGGGAGAAAAATTTGGTAACCAGCTTTCCAGACACCCCCTGTATAGTTATGGATTTGGGGGATAAAAGACCAGGGTTAGAGAGAAGTACAAAAAGGTTGCTCCAGTGTCCAAAAGAAATTTTATCTCCTGGCGCTACACTATAAGGCAAACCTGGGGCTCTTGAGGGGTGATGACACAGCTGGAGCCATAAGAATTTGATCCAGGCACCCCCAGTCCACTTTGGGCTCTGATGAGGTCACTGTCCCAGGAGGCCTTCGCCTCTGGGGACAGGCCACCCTTCAGTGGTATTTGTCAGAAATTTTTATATATTGTGGAAATTTGCCCTTTGTGATACAACATACACACTTCTTTCCCCTAATTTGACATTTTGGTTTCTTATTTTTATTGTAGTGTTTTGTGTTTTGCTGTGCAGACTTTTTCAGTTTTGTGGTAGTTAAGTTGATTTGCTATTTTAAATGGCTTCTAGGTTTTATGCAGTATCTTAAGGAAGGCCTTATTCATTCTAAGAAAAAAGTTCATACTTTATTTTAGTACTCTTACGGATTCATTTTATATATTTCAATTTTTTATTTATTTCTAATTTTCTTTTTTCTTTTCTTTCTTTTTTTTTTTTTGAGACAGAGCCTCAAGCTGTCACCCTGGATAGAGTGCTGTGGCATCACAGCTCACAGCAACCTCCAATTCCTGAGCTCAAGTGAGTCTCCTGCCTCCACCTACCAAGTAGCTGGGATTACAGGTGCCCGCCACAACGCCCGGCCATTTTTTGGTTGCAGCTGTCATTATTGTTTGGTGGGCCTGGACTGGATTCGAACCCACCAGCTCAAGTGTACGTGGCTGGCGCCTTAGCCCGTTGAGCCACAGTCGCCGAGCCTCTAATTTTCTTGTAAAATATGAGAGATAGAGACCTAAATTTATTTACTTATTTTTCCATCCATTTTCCCCAACATTACTTATTTAAAATCTATTCCCCCCCCCAACTGGTTTAGAGTGCCACCTTTATCACATACTTTTTTTTAAGGATTTCTATTTGATTTCATTTATCTGTCTATTCCTGTCTTGGTATCGTGTACCTTAAATTTCTGTAGCATATATGTGCTCAATATTTGGAAAACCCAGGATCTTCTTTTTCAGAATTTTTTTACCTATTCTTACTCTTGAGGGAAACTTTGGAGGGAACCAATAATGAGACAGTTTGATTAGTTTTTTGCCTCATTCACAGGTCCTGAGAATTAGCTTTTTCCTTTGGCTCTGTCTACCTCTGGCTGCTTCACGCAACTACTGACAGCCTAGTAATGAGCTATCCTAGAACAGCACTACTCTGGTTTTGATCTGCTTTTCCCATGTTTTTATTAATCCTTCCTGGACTTGGGAAAGAGGGACTGGAGAGCTTATTAGTGATGGAGCTATGACTGGAGCATAGGTTTCCCCGGCCTTGGTTCAGCACTCACTAGTATTATTGCTGCTATGATGACGATCACTATTATTACTGCCATCGCCATCCCCCTGCCCCATGTTACTGCTTCTAGTAAAATATGGTATGCCAGGCACTGTGATTGTGTTTATCCACCATACCTAGCTGTTGGTGGTGACTACTGTGTGCATTCCACCCTCAACCACATGCCCTTCTTTGGCCACTTCCCAGCCTTTGACCAGGAGCCCAGGAATCCAGACTTCTACAGCAGAAAAATGGCTGTGTGAGGGTGTTATTTCCAGAGTTGTAGATTGCACCAAAATAGATGTTATACAATTTACAATGTGTCTGACAAGAACACAGGTTGTTGCTGCCAAATCCCGATTTTTAATTGAACCTCTATTTGAATGTGGGGGATAATAAATAGCCTGACCCCTGGGGAGCATAAGGCAACATTGCAGGCATTTGAGAATGTCTCCTGGGAGGGTCAAAGGGCAAAGGGCCTGTCGTTTTCTGGATGTCTTGCTTACTTTGGTTATTTTGGAAAAGCCATTTAAAGGGATGTTTCTGAAGATTTGATGAATTCATTCATGACTGTCATTTCGATAGCACTCAAGTAACAAGGCAGCTCTGTTGAGCCACAGGGGCTGAGTTTGGGCTCGATTTGACATTAATTGAATTTGGTAATCCCTGGATATCCTGTGTTTATGCTCCCCATGCCCGAGAATTCATTATACACATGAGGAGAGGAGTTCCCATTCTTGCTAGAACCCTGCCTCAAGGATGACTGATTAGAGAAAGAAGATGTTTGGCATTTTCACAGGTTAGGTAAAGGAAACCAGCACAATCAGCTGTGGCCCGAGACTTTGGCCACTCTGCTAGTGGACTGAGATCACACCCAGATGGCAGCTGTCCACTGTGTCCCGGGGTCAGCAGGGGCTCATCCCCCAGGAGCTCTCAGCAGGTCTGCGTGTGTTGGGGTGTCTACAGGAAGAGCAGTGAGGATGTTGTGCCACGCAGGTTGAGGGGAGAGCCCAGCAGCGACAAAGGGGCAACATTCAGTCATGAGCCCTGGAGGTAATCAGAGTGTGATGGTGGTGGTGATCGACTGAGGGCTCTTGACTGAATGTTGCCCCTTTGTCGCTGCTGGACTCTCCCCTCAACCTGCGTGGCACACCATCCTCACTACTCTTCCTGTAGACACCCCAACACACGCAGACCTGCTGGGAGTTCCACTCTCATTAGAAGTTACATCTGTAGGGCTGCGCCTGTGGCTCGGCGAGTAGGGCGCTGGCCCCATATACCGAGAGTGGTGGGTTCAAAACTGGCCCCAGCCAAATTGCATCAAAAAATAGCTGGGTGTTGTGGCGGGAGCCTGTAGTCCCAGCTACTTGGGAGGCTGAGGCAAGAGAATTGCCTAAGTCCAAGAGCTGGAGGTTGCTGTGAGCTGTGACTACTCAGCACTCTACTGAGGGTGATAAAGTGAGACTGTCTCTACAAAAAAACAACCCCCTCCCAAAAAAGAAATTACATCTGTAAAATGAGGGAGCAGGGAAAGGGGAGGAAAGAGGGGGATGGGGGAAATGGTGTATGGCACACCTCTTGGGGTTGAGACACTTTACCTAACAAATGCAATCAGTGTAACCTAACTCTTTGTACTCTCAATGAATCCTAAACAATAAAAAAAAAAAAAAAAAGAAAAGAAAAGAAAGAAATTACACCTGTACTTGGATCTGGGTGTTGTCATTTCTTACTTTAAGATAATAAATTTGAGATCTGGATATGTTAACTTGCTCAGAGCTGCCTGGAGGATAGGTTAGGCAAAACTACTGAGCTATTTTCCGTTCTTTAATTTCAGAATTTAATACGAAAATAATCTTCTAAATGAAAGCTATAGGAGCTAAATTTCTAAATTTAGATTTTACTTATTAAAAAAATAAAATTGCGAACAAATTAAATTTAGCAGCATTTATATGAGCAAAGAATTGGCCACTACTTAGAACCAGGAGGGGCCCAGAGAGATCTACCCAGCAAAATGGGCAGGTAGTATTTGCAGACAGAAAAAGAAAGTGACATACAGAAATATCTTGATTAGTTACAGGCCTGTATTTACTTTATTTGAGCTTGTTGGGTTGAGGCACCTTTGTTTTTTATGGACCTTAGCTGCTCAGTTTGTAGCCTGTGATTGGCTGAAGCTTAGCAGTTGTGATTGGCTGAGACTCAGCTCCTTGTTACCAGAATATAATCTGTGTTAGGTTGCGTACTAAGTTGGGTTGCAGTTCACTACACATAGAGGCAGATTTAAGTCTAATTTAATGTAATTTAATTTAACAATTCCCTCTTCTTTGTCAGCTACTCAATTTTGAGAGATAGACTGAAACCTTGAGTATCTCTGTGGCCATTATAATGGGCTTGTTTGGTCTCAGTATGGAATTTCCAATTCACAATATCAAGTCAGTTGGATAATTCTTTATGTTCTCCTTGTGTCTTCATTATTCTAACCATGGTGAGACCGTTGGTGGCTGCACAGAAGTGTTTAAGGGTATGATGCATGAGAGAGACGGTCAGGATAGTGGTCAGGAGGCTGATCCTAACAGAATGAAGAACACTCAGAATGAAGGAGCTTCTACAAACTGAACTGAGCAGAACAAATGCATCAAAAATGAGATGTATGGATAATCTAGTTTTTTTATTTTATTTTTTTAGAGATAGGGTCTTGCTCTGTCACCCAGGTTGGAGTATGGTGGCGTGATCATAGCTCATTGCTCTCTCAAACTCTTGGTCTCGAGCAATTCTCCCACCACAGCCTCCCAAGTAGCTGGGACTACAGGCACGCATAACACCTGTTTTAATCAAGTAGCTAGTTCATTGATTTCTTATAATTTGCTACCGTACCAGATGCACTTATCCAAGTGCAGGAGTGGATGCTATTGCACCCTCTCCTTTCTGCTGACAGTCCAAAGCAATCGTGTTATCCAAAAGAAGTTTATGAAGAGAATTTAAAGAAGTTTTCTGGGCATAGTTGCCATAGAGACAACTATGGTCGCTAATGTTTGAGATACATTTCTAATCACTATTTACATTTGTGACAAACCAGAGAAGGAGCATTCTACCAAACAATGCCCATTTGGAGAGATTTGGCAAATTCCTCCTTATTCCCCCATAGTGCACATTAAGAGTGTAAAATGATGTCAGTTTTCATTTGGTTATGGAGTGGCAATTATATTGTTAGAATCTTTAATCTAAGGATTAGATTGGCTTCTTATGTTGCATTATTTTAACATGGAGTTGCCTACACAGATAAAAATGCATCCGAGAGGAGAACAAAAGATAGTTTCCTGTAAGACACCTTGTGCTTTAGGAATCACCAACAGGGAAGCACTAGTCATACACACCTGTCTCAGTCTCCATTACTGAATCATTGCTTGGTTGGAGGATACTGACCATTAAGGAATTAGAGTTATACATTTGTTTACCGACAGTTAAATTATCTTTCTTATGGTTTTCTTATGCAATTTCTGGTATAGTTCAATTCTGCACATTATAAAACCCTCACTTAGGTTTTTTCTACTCTTAGATCTAAATACATGAATCTACAAACTTTGCCCAACAGAAAGGAACAGATGTGGAATTTGAACAAATAGTCATACTTGGAATATCAGCGAACTTTGTTACACAGTGAACCAGAGACCTGTGGGATTGTGCAAAGATTTAACATGTCATATATGATATTTCATTAGTTCCCTGTGGAAACTATTGATTTTGAAATTTTAAATATCCCATTACCTTTCCATGTATAAACAGAAAAGAAATGGGGAAAAGAAGAAAGTGAACAAAGGTTTTATGGTGATAGAGAAGAGCAGTTTTAATCTGTAATTTTTGGAAAGCTGTCCACACCTAAGATGCTGTTTGCTTCCAAGCAGAAACCTCCCTGCTCAGTTTTACCTTGAGGTTTCCTGTGTATGCAGCCTGAAGGGTCTGACGGGCTCCCTTGAGTTGAGAGGTATAAATCTAACACTCAAGGCCCTAAAGTTTTGCTGTAGTGAAAAACTTGGTATGGTCCCTTTCAATGGGGCTTAAGGATAATCTCTTTGGTGTTTTTTCAAAAAGATCCAATCTCTATGTCCTTGATCGGGTCAAAAACTCAATGTTCTGGATCACGATAGGTCTGGTTGTCATCAGTTGGTGGATCACAAAAGGCTTTTTTAATCTGTTGAAAAGGTACTTTGACATAACGCCTTGAAACCTTGAGTCATATTAGAGCTTATAATAACAAGAGATACATGAGGATCTATTATTAGGGGCATAGCCCTTCCGCTAATTATTTCATAAGGAGAGGAAATCTGACTATCATCAGTCAATAATACCTTTGACAAAGGCAATCCAATCAATTCAGTTAGATTTTTCCTAATGCCATTGAACTTGTCATTCCTTATTTAACTATTTTATAATTTATCTATTGAAACGAGTACCTTTAACACTGGAGATTTCTCCAGGAATGCCCCATAAGGGAAACACATTTTCTAATAACCTTTTAGCAACTATTATAGTATCAATCCTCCTGTGTGGGAAAGCACCTATACAAATAGGAAACATGCATTGAAAGTAGCAATTGAAAAAAGTCTGTAAGTGTTCACATAATTTAGCAGGTGCTGAAATGTATGACCTGAAGTTCTATCATCTTACCAGAATTGTGGGCTTGATAAACCAAAACATTGGTTGAAATGATTTTTAGCAATTTTAGAACATTTTCCTTGCCAAGTTTTATTATTTTAACTGTTCTATGATGAGTTGTAGAGTGGTGAATCTTCAGTAATAGAAAGATAAGGACTCAAAAGCAAAAAGTCAAGCACACAGTCATCTGGGCTTTCCATGAGTCCACAATTAATATTGGATTTACATCCTCTTAAATGTCAGTTTTATTCCTGCAATTCAGGTACATAGCACTGTTTTATTAAATAGGTTATCATAGGTAATTCAACTTGAATCAATGAGATGGAGTTCATTCAAATTGCATGTGTTAATAATTTTGGCGCTGGCTGACTTAGCATGAAAATCTGCCAAAGTATTTTCTTGGATTCAATTAATTCTTACTGTGCTTGATGTTGGGTTGGATGTTTTTATAAAATCAATCGTTTTTTTTCATTAGAGTTTTGTGAGTTCCTACCCAGTCCAGTGTTATGATCCAATTTCTAGGGATTTAATACAATTTCTAGAACACATATAATAACACATCTATACAACTACAACTCAAATCAGGTTTAGCATTACTTATTATTTGACAATGTTCCCCATATAATTATACACATGTATAGCATACATCAAATAAACCCAGCTAATTTATCTCTCTTTTTTATAAGGAAAGACATCCTTCTGGGATGTTCCAAGGGCCCACCTAAAATTCTTACGATTAATTTGAAGAGAAGAGTAAGACTTAACTTATAATTTGATTTTAGGAAGTTTGTCAAAAATATCAAGAGTTTTAAAACGCTTGATCAAATTTGGATTATAGATCACAGAAAGATGATAGTGATTTGTTTGAACAGGGTGCTAAGTGAAAGATATTAAAGGCAAGTATGGAAAGTTACACATCTGGAGAAAAACCTTAGCTCTTTTAAATGAGGACTCAATTATGTTAATGATCAAATACCTAATAAAAACAGCAGAAAGCACAGGGCGTTATCTTGTTAAAACAGAGAATCTTTGTCTCCTAGGCCGATTACCTATCAGGTGCAGAACAACCTTTTATATTTTTCTACTAAGAGAAGACCAATACTCTAATGAAAACAGAGAGGACCAAATTACAGTTTTGGTTCATTGTACTTTTGATATTAATACTTAATTTGTAGAAAAATTTGTAAATAATTGTCTTCTAATCTTAGCCAGTTTGATCACACACAAAATTTCTTTGAAAAAAATTGAACTTAGGCTTGGCACCCGTAGCATAGTGGTTACGGTACCAGCCAAATACACCAAAGTTGGTGGGTTTGAACCCAGGCTGGGCCAACTAAACCATAGCCCAAGAGTTTGAGGCTGCTGTGAGCTGTGATGCCACAGCACTCTACCGAGGGCAATATAGTGAAACTCTGTCAAAAAAACAAAGAAAAAATTAGACTTACAGAAACCTTTTACAAATTTTTCGCTATTTTTGTTCTACACTTTTCCACTTTCTCATTTTGAAACAACCGGTCATTCTACTTTACAACAAACATTACTTTCTTTTTCTCTTAAAAAAAAAAAAAAGGCAGAAGGCAGAGCATCCTCAGACCTTATAGCTTTTTCTTATCCCAGAGCACTTCTTACATCCTTGGTACACTTACTTACCAAGTTGTTGTCCTTATTATTTAGTAATTTTAATTAAAAATATGAATTAGAATTCTTCACCCTATGCTCTTAATATCCAGTGAACAATGCAGGCAAACAACTGAGAACTGTTTATCACACCAGTGATCTGTAGATCGGCAAAGCTATGAATCGTAATTTCTAGAAGCGTGCCTTTCTTATACCACAATTTGCAGTGAGACACAGACCATATTTACTTACAATCCCAAATATCTGTAGCAAGAAAAGAAAGCGTAAAGGAGGTAATATTTTATCTTTATTCTCTGTTTTTGAAGGGATATGTCTGAGAATTAAGTTGTTGTTTGTAAATGTTGTTTACCTCAGCATCAGTTTACCAGTCTTGATAGTAAGAATGTTAAAACCTTCTGGGGTGGGGAGGATGTCTTTCACCTGGGAATTTTCTCTTACATTTCTTTCATTCACTTGTTTTTAACAATTATGCTTGGATTACTCATGAATATGAAACATTAAGCAGCTAACCATCATCTCATGTTTCTTGCTGATAAATTTTGTAATATAGAGATAACATAAGATTTTTTCCAGTGGGTTGGAAAATTTGTGCTTTTGTCCTATATTTAATGCTGAAAACTATTTTTTCATCAAACAAACACTATTCTTATTTATCAAAAATTAACCAACTCACATGAACTTGAAAAGCATTTAGGTTAGTTTTAACTTTTCTGAGGGAATACTTAATTTATATTACTGCTTAATTTTTTTAAGCCAATCGAATAGAGTTCTTTTGCAAATAATTTTGATAATATTGTAAGGAGACAGAAAACTATCACATATTTAGCATACATACAGACATACATAAACATATAGACAGAAAAAGATCTTATAGTTTTCATTCTAAAATCTTAGCATGTACCAGGTACAAAAAAACAAGCACTTTGTATGCCTAGAATGAGCTTGGATGATTTTTTTTTTAATTTGAGAAAAAGTCTCACTCTGTTGCTCTGGGTAGAGTGCCATGGTGTCCTAGCTTACAGCAACCTCAGACTCTTGACCTTGAGCAATCCTCTTGCCTCAGCCTCTCAAGTAGCTGGGACCATAGGTGCCCACCACCACGCCATGCTAGTTTTTTTATTTTTAGTAGAGACAGGGTTTCCCCCTTGCTCAGGTTGATCTCAAACTCTTGAGCTCAGACCGTCCTCCCAGAGTGCTAGGATTGTAGGAGTGAGCCACTGCTCCCGAGCTCAGTTTCGATACTTCTAATCTTGCCTTATAGTCAAAGATTGGTTCATTCTTTGTTTCCTTTGAAGATCGACTGACAGACTGATTAGTTATTTTTTTTTAATTTCTCTCCCAAGAAAGTGTTTTGGAGAATAGTAAATATGACAACCACAAGAAAAAGATGGGAAGATTTGGCAGAGCCTGGAGTCAATAAGAGGGGATTCAACTGATTGAGAGTTTCTTATGGGGAAAGTAGAATTGAATAGAGACATCAGAGAAGACTAATTCCTAATTCCTACATGTTCTTAAAACAAATAGTCCAAGTGTCAATTAGACAGATTTGGACACTGGGACCTTTGGATTTGATTTGAAACCCTCCTCACAGAAATGTTCTTTTTTCTTTATGACAATCAGCAATCATTATATGAAGCTCTTTGGTGTTTCCTCTAGTGAAGAAAGAGTCCATGCATAAGGTGGAAAGTGGAAAATTTATTTTTATTGACTTGGTTGTTTACAGTAGAGGAAGATATTGGAGTTTAGGGTTCCTCAGCTTAGGACCACCTTGGTTTGAGTTTCATATATGAGGAGGCCCTCTTGGTTCCTGAAGCTGTTGTAACTCTAAAGATGTGTGCCTGTGTGCCTTTTGTGAGGAGCTTCCCCACTGTAGCCTTTGGTAAGGTTCATCCAGTTCTCTAGAGAAGCACAGGTTATGGGCCCATAGTTCTCACACATTAAATTGGCCCGGGTTTAGGTGGACGAGTTCTTGGCCCTTTGGTTCCAGATGATAACATGATTTCCTGTTGCTTAGTAACCTTACTCACCTGCTGCACCCAGTCCCATTTCTGTCTGAACCAGTTAGACACCCGAGGTCTTTCCACAGGAGCCAGCCCTGTTTGTGTGGCAACTTCTGAACCAAGTGCATTTTAAGAATGCTCAAATAAACCCAGTGAGTTCAAAGTATAAGCTCAAATCTGAGAGCGAACCCATCCATGACCCCAGTAGTGCTGTAAGAGATCAAGGGGCACAGGAATCAAACCTCACTTTCCCTTGCAAACTCTCAGATGTTTCCTTTCTTACTTGGAAAGGTTGGAATAATTATCCTGTTATTCTGTCTACTGCCTAGAGGCTTTGGAGTTTGAATACATCATCTCCTCATTCTTATAATCCAAGAGAATGCCATTTAGTTAAGAATGTGCAATATCATAAGATAAGCAAAGTTGCTATTTCCTTGGATTTTATACCATAAGATGATAAGAAAGACAGAAAATCATAAAGAAACTAGTGACTGAATGTGACAATTGAAAGTGTTGGCAGACATTCAGAAAGCTGTCACTGTAGCAATTAACTGGCAGGTGAAGGAGGCCATTCTGGATCAAATGATCACTGTGGGTCATTTTGAAGAGGTGGTATTTGGACTAGACCTAAATGTTACCACCAAAATAGGAAAGAGCTATGGAAAAGTATGGGGTCAGGGGATAAGTGTGGGTATTTGACAGACAAGAAGGCCAGTGTGACTAGAACAGAGACAGTGGCCTAACAGGATAGGAAGTGAAGTCTGGGATAGGCAGGTGGTATGTGATCATCTATGAGACATTAGACAATTAGATATTGTCCAGGAATGATGGAAAGCCTTGGAAGGTTTGATTTAGCTACTATGTGGAAGCAGACTCCCCCACTCTTCGTATCTTTGTTTCTGTATATAACTTGCCTTTATTCATGCTGTTCAGATGTTGTCTTTATCATCTGTATTGAGGAATTTGGTGATGAGTGTGCATTGGTGCAGTTTTCTTCCTGTGTTTCGTGCTTGGGGTTCCTTGAGCTTTTCTGATCTACAGGTTCTCTGTGTGGGGAAACTGACAGGATCTACAAAGAAGAGATGAGAGCTGAGGATCAAGTCCTAGGGCCCTTCCCTGTTTAAAAACTGGACCAGGATGGTGGTGCCCATAGCTCCATGGGTAGGGCGCCAGCCACTTACACCCAGTCTGGCGGGTTTGAACTCAGCCCACGTCTATTAAACAACAATGACAACTACAACAACAACAGCAAAAGCCAGACATTGTGGTGGGCACCTGTAGTCTCAGCTACTTGGGAGGCTGAGGCAAGAGGGTTTGAGGTTACTGTGAGCTGTGACGCCACAGCACTTTACCCAGGGTGACAGCTTTTAAGATTCTGTCTCAAAAAAAAAACAAAAAAAACTTTGAACCAGGAAGGAATTAGCAAAGGGTCCTGTGCGGAAGGAACAATTGATGATGTCAGAGGAAAACCAGGCAAGCTTGATGTTGTCGGAGCCAAGAGAAAAAGGCGTCTCAAGAAATGGCAATATACAGATATTTGCTGAGAGCAGTTTCAGTAACATAGAAACCAGTGGTGAGATCTGAATGATGTTTAAGCATAGAGTATTAAGAGAATAGAGAAGGAGAGGGTTAAAATGACACCTCAATGTAGATTCAATGTCAAGACAGGGATTTTGAAAAAAAAAAATAAACAACTCCATTAAAATGTGGGCAAAAGAAAAAACAAACAAACAAGCAAACAAACAAAAAGAAACAAAAGATGTGGGCAAAAGACAAAAATAGAAGTTTTTCAAAAAGAGACAGACAAATGGCCAGCAAACATGAAGAAATACTAAACATCACTAATCATCAGGGGATTGCAAATGAAAACCACAATGACCTACAACCTTACCCCTGTCAGAATACCCATTACAGAAAAATCAAAAAACAAACAAATGGTATGGAAGCAAAGAGAAAGGAATGCCTATACACTGTTGGTAGGAAACAGTGTGAAGATTTCTCAGAGAAATAAAAGTAGACCTACCATGCAATCCAGTAATCCCACTACTGGGTGTCTACCCAAGGAAAAGAACTCATTTTATCAAAAGGATACCTCATTGAAATGTTTACTGCAGCACAATTCGTTTGTAAAGATTTGAATCAACCTATGTGCCCATCAATCCATGAGTGGATAAAGAAAATGTGATATATGTATACCAGGGAGTACTACTCAGCCATGAAAAAGAAGGCAGTAATGTTATTTGCAGCCACTGGGATGGAGCTGGAGAGCTTACCCTAAGTGAAGTCTCTCAGGAATGGAAAAACAAACATCACAGCCTTCAGAGCAAATCATGGAAGGTAAATGGGCACAAAGAGACATAAAGAACATTGAAAACCAAGAAGGGAGGGAGATGGGAGGGTGTGAAGGGCAAAATCTTACTTATGGGGTATAGTGAACAATATTCTGGGGATGAGTGTATGAAAAGCCCCAACTTAAGCATTAGACAAAGTATCCATACAACATTTTGAAATAAAAAGATTTTAAAAAGGGATTTCATAAGGTTGGGAAAAGATTGAACATTTTATGGTGATAGAGAAGGAGGGCATGGATAGCAGATGACAATACAGACAGAAAGAGATGATTAATGTAGGAGATCAGATAAGACAGAGGAGATAGATCCCCATGTGAGCAGGGGAGGCTGATTAGGCGGGAAAGGCGTGTTGTTCTCTGAATCTGGAAGCAGAATCTGTAGATTCACCTTATAGATGGAAGCAGGGTGGCTGAGGTTGATGATATCCATTTTCTTGATAAAGTAGGAAACGGTGTTCTTAAAGTGCAAAGTGAAGGTTTGGTAGAGGACCTGAGGTAAGTGCAAAAGTTTGTCAATTGTTAATGGAGGTAGAAGACACGGCTGCCTGAAGAAAGAGAAGTATTATGTTGGGTCATGCAGCCTTGTCCTGTTGAACCTGAAGTCTGGAAATGGGGATTGTTGGTTGATGGTTTTTTGTAAAATGTTTGGCAGCCTCAGTAATGGAGCTGAGAGGAAGACTTTGGGATTATGGTCTTGCTGTGTGGGTTTAGTGGAAGAACAGGGGTATACAGAGCTATAGGTGATGGTAAAAATATTTCAGACTTCCAATAATACCTACGTAGAATTGGGAAGTAAAGAAAACTGTCTGGGAGAGGGAGCATATCTAGGGACTTAGGCCCTCTTTTGAAAAGGGATGATAAATCAGAAGAGTTTGCATAAAGACAACTTAAAAATTAATTTTTCTGTACTTGCCTTATAAGGTACTCAAAGGTAGAGATGACTTAGTCCATGCACAGTGCTTTGACCACTGCTTAACACACTGGAGGGTCTGCAGAAGGCCGGTGGTAGTAGCAGGTGTTATTGGAGTAGTTCAGCACACTGCTTCATTGACACCCCCCCCGCCCCCCGACTTCAGCTGCTGTTCTGGGGGGCAACTCTGGAGCACATCCGTGGTCTCCTCCCTCCCCCTTCCCACCTGAAGAGCATCCAGAATTTGGTCCCACTGTGGAGCAGCACCGTGTCCGTTTGCAAATGCCCCTCCTCCTGTCTTTCAGCTGGAGGTGTGTTGGAGGTGGCTTCTCCACAGGTTGACAGGGTAGCAGGATGGACAGGAGCTCAGTGTCACACATCGTAGAGGCATTTCTCCTTTCTGCCTGTGTCCTTTCCTCTCTCTCACTTCTGCCTGCTGGGATCATGTTCCAGATACGAAACTGAGTTTGCACTCAAATTCTCATCTCATATTCTGCTTTCGGGGGGACGTGGTATGGGGGAAACCCAAACTAAGATAACCACTATTATTGTCATCATTATTGTTGTTAATGTTACTATTTTTATTGCTATCTGTGATTATTATTGTCTATTCTGGACATTTAGAAATTAGTGCAGTAACATTTTCTGAGCAGAAAGGAACCTAATCTACACATCTACCAGTCATATGAAGAATCAAGCAAAGTTGCTGAAAGAGAATAACAACTAGGCTTGTCCTCATGAACTGAAGATGAAAGCAAAAGGCATTTGTTCAGAAAAGCATGCTGACCTGGCAGGAATAAGAATCAGACTGTTTTCAGAATTCCTCACTATAATTGTCCAATGGCATGAGAAATAAAATTGTACCAGCAGGTTTGGCGCCTGTGGCTCAACGGGGTAAGGCGCCAGCCATGTACACCTGAGGTGGCGGGTTTGAATCCACCCGGGCCCGCCAATCAATAATGATGGCTGCAACCAACAAATGGCCGGGCGTTGTGGCAGGCTCCTGTAGTCCCAGCTACTTGAAAGGCAGAGGCAAGAGACTCGTTTGAGCCCAGGAATTGGAGGTTGCAGGGAGCTGTGATGCCACAGTACTCTATCCAGGGGGGCAGCTTGAGGCTCTGTCTCAAAAAAAATTTGTACCAGCAGAGCTTTGAGGGAAAAAAAGACTGAATTCCAGGAAATATATATTCTAGGAAGTCATTGAAGTAAAAATTGTTGCACTAGTTCTTAGATGTGCAACTCACTATTTTAACCTTCTAAGCAAAGCCCTGAAGACTTGGCGTATTGGATGGTTGGGATGACTCAAAGCACAAGGGGAATGTGAAAATTTGGTCTTCACCCAATTTTAAGCATAAAGAACATGAAGTCTGGGCGATTGTTTTACATGTGATTATAGGAGAGGATGAAAGTGCAGAACCATTGGAAGAGGAGAGTCATCGTACAAAGACAGTGGCCTAATTATGCCAATGTGAGTCTAGATGTGTCTCCACACGAAACGGAAAACAAAGGCCCAGACTGGTAGGAGGAAACTCGATTTCCTCATTTTCCCAAGGGGGATATTATTTCATTCTTGATAAAGATAACTGGAGAAATATATGGTCCAGGATGGAGTTTTCGAACTTCAAAATAAGAATTATAGTTGAGATAAAAGCAGGATGCATATTTTCCAAATTACTTACGAAAAAAGGCAAAGAAAACACATTTCGGGTATGAAACACACTCCAGCTAACAAACTGAGTTTAGTTTGTTAGCTGGAGTGTGTTTCATCTTTATAATCTCATCTCCAAGGACTCTAGTGAGTCTCCATCCCCTCTGGATGGCATCACCACCAATGTCATCAATGCAAGGCATCCCATTTCTGAACACATCTTCCTCCCTTCCCAGATTGGCTGTGTAATTACAATCGCTAGAGTATTTCCTGGCCTTATAGTAACCTGAAGCTCCTTTTTCCTCAATTTTCCCTATTGTTCAGTTTTCTACCTATCCAGGTCAGTATTCAGAGTCTGTTCTTTCAGTGATCCTCCTGCCAGTATCCTAGACTCCTTTGCCTCTCTGGGCTTTTGACAGACCCCCACATAGCTGAGATCCATGCCCAGAACAACCAACTGTGTGCTTTCTGTCTTCTTGTATTTGGGTAGCTGGAGAAGCACGCAGTAGCACAGACCCTACCATCATAAATTCACGGCCATCCCCTCCCGATGGGCACGACCATGCCAGGCAATCCTTCAGGTATCTCTGGTCAATTTATAATCCAGCAATTGACAATGATTATTTCAGACCCTCTCTAGCCTTCTCAAATGCCCAATTTCCTACCATCTCTCAACTGATGCCTTTGTTTTATATTTCTCTGAGGAGATAAACACATCACATAAGAAACCTTCCTACCCCCAATTCTGCCACCAAACTCACTAACAGAATTTAGTACAGGAACTGTTTCTCTTCCTGGGGGAGACCACTTCCTAAATTATGCTTGGGACCCCTTCTCCTTTTTTCTTCCAGAAAACTTATACTATGCTTGCTCTAAAATCTCCTGAATATCCAATCTTTTCTTCTCAACCTCATCAATTACCTCAGCTTGTAAGCATTAAAAAAAAATTGATGCCACACACACAGAGGAATACTATTCAGCCTTAAACAAGAAAGATATCCTATCATTTTGGTAAACATGGATGGCACTGGAAGACACTATATTAACTGAAATGAAACAGACACAAAAAGAGAGGTACCACAGATCTTACTTACATGTAGAGTGTAAAAATGTGGACTCATAGAAGCAGAGGGCAGAATGATGATTACCAGGGACTGGAGACTGGAGAGATGTTGGTCAAAGGATATAAAATTTTAATTAGACACGAGTCATTTCAAAAGATCTATTATACAGCATCGTGACCATAGTTAAAAACCATGTGTCATAGTCTTGGAAGATGCTGAGTAGATTTTAAGTGATTTCACCACAAAAGTAAGCTTGTGAAGTAATGCATGTGTACTTAGCTCAATTTAGCCATGCCCACAATGTATGCATATTTAGAACAACACGCTGCACATAATAAATATATGCAATTTTTGACTGTGAATCAAAAATAAATCAATAAATCAAAGAAGGTCTAAACAAATGGAGCGATACCATTCCATTAGTAGTTACTATTCCCAGTGCTCTTCAAGTCCTTCTATGGTAGAAAGGTTTCTCAATCTTGGCACAATGGACATTGCAGTTCAAATGACCCTCTGTCATGGAGCTGTCCTGTGCACTGCAGAGTGTTTAGAACATCCCTGGCTTCTTCCTTCTGCGGCTGTGACATTCCTGACCTTCAGCCCATTCTGAAGATCTTACAGAAAGACAATGCCGCTCCACAGTCGTACAAGCCTGAAATCTAGGACTCAGTCTTGCTACCTCCTGCGCCTCATTTTCCAAAGTGACTCACCATCACATTACGTTATTTTGTCTTCCTCAATGGATCCCAATCCCATCCATCTTTCTCATTCCTCACTGCTGCCTCCTTAACGCAGACTGTCCTCATTTCTCACCTGGCCCACAGCAGTAATAAATTCCCAGCTTGGTCCTTCCACCCTTCGTCCCCCTCTGACTTGTCTACAGTGTAGCTAGTGTACATTTCAAAATGTAAATCTTGAAAAATCCCTCCCCCCCAATTTATAACCTAAATAACCAATTTATACCTATGTGGGTATAAATCCCTGCAATGTACTTGCATTTGGATAACTAAGAAATATTGTAGGTGGGATTCATATCATATCATATGATAGTTACAGCAAGTCTATCTAACTCTTTGAGTTTTGATTACTCAAAGAAGTAAGGATCAGCTCCAAATTAGAAGGAACATTTTCAGGAGAGAAAAGAGAGGGAATCATAGGCATGGTAGTAAGTGCCCCCCCCCATACACACAAGGTGTCTTTCCAATTTATTCAATTAGACTTCATATTGGTTTGCTGTTCCCAGGAGGTCTCTACTTCTTGTTAGCTACAGGATAAAGTAGGTAAGTGGAGATTTATGGAGGAGAAAGTTTAACAAACCTCTGTTGTACAATTGTGATCTCCAGTAGCACTGAGAGTGTGTTCCAAGTATCTTGGGGGACACAGAATGATGAAAAGGACATTGTCTGTATTCTCAAGAATCTACTTGAATTTCCTGTCTTATCATTTGGTTTCCCTCTGCCAATTCTTTCCACCCCAAGAAACTCCATCATTATTTCTTTTCCACTGACACTTTCGCACACAACTATATTGTCATTTGCTGTAAGCTGATGAGAACCAAATAGTTTGAGATGAACTTGCTGAAATCACACTCAAATAAGCAGAAGGAATAACTTACAAGAGTTTGGGGGAAAAGTTGAAGCCCTTTAAATAAAGAACAACCAAACACACTGCTGGGATCAGATGCAATCCTTCCATGTGAAGTCTGCCTCTCTGAGTGGGAACAATGGCATGTTGCAAGCTTATACTCTCGAAGAAAATGGGGCACCAAAAATGGATGAGGAAAACAAAATGGGAGAACTTGGAAAGATCAAAGAAGGTGCTATCAAGTGGTGGGGTCAGATAAAAGGGTTTCCTATAAGGTGTTCTTCTGGTGACTCTACAAAAGGTGGCATTGTTACTGTTTGGGAAATAGGAGTTTTGATTTGGAGAGCACTCCCCTCTCTTTCCCTTAAAACAGGAGAGGTGCCTGTTACCATTGAGAACAAGAGTGGGAGCATTTCAAAGCTTTGATCCATTTAAAGTCTTGTCCCTAAGAAAAGAAAAATGAAATCTTTGTAACTTGACTTCACAAATTATCTTCTGCTGGACTTGGTGTCCAGGTGGGACACCCGTGTGCGTTCACGTCCTCTGTGAAGCATGAACTTTCAAAGCCAGAGAGCTTTCCGGCTGGGAGAATCCTTAGGGAACATTTTAGGTTTTGAGAAGCAGAGAAATGCTTTCTTCAGTTAAAATTTTACCTGGAAAATCAATATTTAAAAGAGGAGAGCAGAAATGAGGTGGATGAGGGGGCTCTGGGAGAAGTGGGGACACAGCCCATCTTCCTGTGCCTTCTGCCCCTCAGGGGGCATCTTGAAGCACCGTGCAGAAAGCCAAAGCACGATATCATACCTGCTGACTTAGTCTTACTCTCTCGGCTTACTGATGAGGAAACTGAGGCCCAGGGAGTTAAAATGAACTGAGCGCCATCGCCTCTAGGATACAACCAGAACTGAGGATCATGATACCCCTTGATGTGGGCAAGTAGGGGGTCCACATCCCCAACACTCTGACTGTGATACCCACCTAATATTTGGTTGATTGAGCAAGCTCCTTTTGGGGGACAGAGGATTGGTGGAGGGTTATTTATTTGAAGAGTCAAGGAAGGATCTTGGAAATAATTCAAGTGGCTGACATGAAGGCACGTAGCTTTGATTCCCAGTGCTGGGCCCCAAAGAGACCAGGCAAGGAAGGAGGATGATTAAAAACCATGCATCCAGTTCATTTTACAACTGATGCTGTCCCCCTGTAGACACCTCCTGGAATACAGAAGGGCTATATCAGGAGGATGTCCCAGGGCTGTAGGTGACAGTATTCCCCATGAGATCCTGGGCCAGAAGCAATGTCTAGGTTTAATGCTTCCTGAGTTCCAGACTCCTGGCCCTCCAGCATCCTGTGGGGTGAGTTGGAGACTGTGGGGTTCAGGCTGGCTTTCCCAGGTGTCACTTCTTCATCTCCAGGGATTAAAGTCATCACTTCTGGCTCCCAGGTAAATGAGCCAGGAGCTCTTCATGGGTACAAGTCTTGCCTTTTCATCCCTGTCTCTCTTGTGTCTGGCATGCTGATCTGTACATGGAGTGGCCTTGGTAAATGTCACACCCAGAGCTTGAGGTGGTCTTGGTTACCATGGGGTCTCTCGGCAGACACTGGACTGAATGACAAGAGAAAGCACAGTACGGTGGGTGGGAAACTGAACTGGCTGATGATAACGGCTAACCACTAACTTCTCATCAGATTTGAGGAGGCTTATGTGTGATTCCTGGACTTTGCTTTGCTCAGATGTAAAGTGGAGACGAGAGACTAGATCATTCCAGGGTCTCTGCCAGGAGGACTGCTTGGGTCTGGTCCTCATCTGCCTAATGCCCGTGTTGCTGTTATATTTAGGGCACATTCACACAGTGCATGTTCTGTTTATCACAGTGCAGGGAATATCCCACTTTACAGGTAAGGGAATCTGGAGGCAAAGAGATTAAGTACTTTGCCCACGTTTGCACAATCAGGACAGGACAGAATCTCCTGCCTCTGACACTCCCTCCGCTCTGTTCAACTGCCCCAACCTTGGGGCGGGAAAGGACAGAGGACAAGGGCACGTGATGAAGGCTTCTGAGTCCTCCCTGACCCAGCCCTCCTCCACCCTACCTACCCCTGCATGTCCTCTCTAACCTCCAGCCTCGCATCCCTCCCCACACAGCATGATCCAGGGCCAATTCCGATTGTTGTTTGAAAATCTCTCCTCTTGCACATTCTACTTCTGCATCTTGTTTCCTCTCCCAGGGAGCAGAAATATCTTTGCTGCCAGTGGGATAGATTTGAGCTTCACAAGTGAGATGGCCTTATCTAAGCCAGGCTTTCTAGTCTATTTTTAACCGAGGAGATTTGGCTTGAATCAGATCTTTCTGGAAACCCAAGGTTTCTGTTGGTTTCTCTGTGAGAGGCTTTCTGGCACAGAAGTGGAGGTGGGGTGGGGGGAGAGACTGAGTTCCTCAATTTCGGTTTTTTCTGCAGAACACAATTCCTGGTTGTGCCAAAACATTAAGGTTCCTGGATGAATTTATTGAGATCCATTTTTTTCGGACCAAATTACCCCTCAAAAGTAGAAGATGCACTCAGGACTCACCATGTGTTGTCAGCATTGAGCTTTTTCTCGCTGAGTGACACTGGGGTTAGGTTCTGTGCTGGCCAAAGCACTGAGGCAGCCCACTTCTTCCTGCACGTGCCCATGTGTGTTCGGAGCTTGGTTTCCTGTGTTAGTCGCTAGTTGTGCTTCCTGAGTGTTTGATTTTGCCTGCCTGGGGCCAGGGTGCTAGCTGCTGGTGCACAGTTCAAGCTGGAGCCGACCAGGGAAAAAGAGTGGCTTCAACCTCCAGGGGACGGAGGCTCAGAAGGAGCGCAATGATGCCAGTGCGTTGGGCTCCAGGTGGAACTCAGTTGTGCCATCAAAGTATGTCCCTGCCCCAAGACTGACCGTGAAGGGCATAGCCCTGCATCCTCTTCTCCAGTAAAAAGAAGGGAAGTGCATTTTCATTTGGTTGAGTTAACTGAATCTCTGTTAAAATTTAAAATAGGGCCTATAGAATGTTATAAAAAATGCTATCAGAGTATGTTATGATTTCCAAAACAACTGATGTTTAATTTTGTGATCCCTTCCCCAGTGCTCGCTGTCCTTGCAGTCCAGGCCCAGGCTGGCCCGCTGGTGCCCCCTCCCTCCCTCGCTCGGCTTCTACCCTTTTCTTTCTCTTTGCAATTATAGAAACTTGAATATGTTTTGGCAAGTGTCAGCTTACCCCGATCCTCCGTCCCTCCCTCCACGGCACCCACAGGCACGCCAGCCTGTCCTTGCTCGTGGCCTCATCTCACAGTCTCACCATTCTGAAACACTGTTCCTGAAAGTGCCAAGGCTGAAGAAGGCGTGAGGCAGACAGAGGCCCCGCCTGCCGCATACCCATAAATTACTCCAGGATAAAGGCTGGGCTGCCAAGGTGACGGGGCTGGAGATTGGGCCAGAAGAGGAAGTTCAGAGGAAGTCTGATTCCCAAGGGAAACCGGAGCTGTGGGGCAGAGACCAAGCACAGAAGGACAGAACCGAGGACGCCTCGCATCTCTCCCGGTCTGGGACCAAGCCTGCCCCAGGCTTCTGCAGAGTCACATTAGATCTGGCTCCATATGGGGATTCAGGCAGTGAAGGAAAAGGATCCTTTAACTTTGACCTTGACCACGTCCATTTTTCTCAGCTCTTCTGAAAGCCTGATAGGAAGTTCTCTAAAGTCACTCTTTTCAGACCCTTTTAAAGTCCTCACTTTGTGCTTCAAGCAAAGGGCAGCAGCTTCGGGCACTGGTCCTTCATGTCTGCCTACCCCTACCTCAGTCAACCTCTATCTCTGCAGCAGAATTTCTCTCCTTTTCCAGATCCTACCTCTCCATCTCAGCCCTTGAGACAACCATTTCCAGCCCCAAACTGCCAGTTTTCTGTTCTTCTGGCAGGTTGATTCTTTCCCCTGTGTCTCTCCCCTTGACCTTCACAAAGTACAAGACCCTCCCTCTCGGGGGGTCCGTGGGGTGCTGGTCTGCACACCCCTCTCTTTGCTACCTTCCTTTCTGTCCTCTTCTTCTCTGGCCTCTTTAACTTGTAATCCACACTTACCCCACTTATATTTCACCAAGATTGTTTTAATTATTGAAAATAAAAATCATCCATAACCCTCCTGCTGGAAAGAGCGGTGACCATAGGAGAGAGAAGATTGACCGTTTTTCCCTATTAGTCCTTATTTACCTTGCATATGCTTAATATCTACACTGCTCATACAATTTTGTGTCCTTTCTCTCGTAGCATTATTTTGAAATCTCTTTCTTGGAATTCAAAAAAAATCTCAGTTAATTTTCTGGCCTTTCTCTTTTCTTATTTTCTAGAGCCTTTAATATGTACAATGTATAATGCATATATAGTGTGATATATCATGTACAACTTTCCTTCTTCCGTGTGATCCTGCAGATAAACAGAAATACAGAATTATTTAAGAAATAAATCTGCAAGTATAAATGTACTCTGACCATCTATTCCATATTTTTACAGCTGCTTAAGACAATTTTCCTAAATCCTAGTCTTTGATGGCCATACTGGTGCTGTGAGGATGTCTCTGGCAAGATGTCCCGTTCAATGTCACCTGCAAGACCATCGATGCTACACGACCTTGCATGACAACTGTGATATTGACTGTTGATTAGACTGTGTCAAGATGGCAAAGTTGGTCCTAGTGTCGGGAGGTCTGAGTGAATATCCTGAAAGAAGAAAGAAGTTGGTATCAAAAGAATGCTATAAATGTAATAAATTCCTAGAATATTGTGCTACGAAAGCTTGGGAAGAGGTCTTTCTTCTCCTGTGAGGAGGCTAGAATTATTTTCTCTGCAGGTTTATGTGAACTTGACTCTTGAACCATGGTTCGGAGAAGAAACTCATTTCTTTAGAGAACATAATATTCATTGAGAGCTGTGTGTTTGGAGAATATAACTTATGTGCTTTGAGAAACACATAAAAATATAAATCACACCATATGTGCCAAGCAGCAGATGAGTGTTACAGTCCAAGAACCTTGAACTGAGTGTCAAAAGATGTCAGTTTTAGCTCCAACTGTGAAAGTAACAGAGTGATCTTCACTTCATCTGCTGAAGGTTTGTAGATTGACTTCTAGATTTATCCCAGTTTTTGATGTTGTTGTTATTATTAGCTAGAACTATGGACTCTTGATTATTTGCCGGGAATAATGCTGGGTGCTCTGAATTAAGTATCTATTGCATTTTCATATTAGTCCTGTGAGGAAGGACTCTTTTTTGTCAGCTTTATCGAGGTAAATTTGACAAATAGAAAAAATTTTAGGGGAGGAGCCAAGATGGCGGTCTGTAACCAGCTTTCTGAGGACGCTCCTGTCCAGAAGGAGAGTTAAAGGACAGAAATTTGGCGAGAAAGCCAACGGTTTGGAGCTGAGCCAAGAGACAAGGTCAAGGAACACACATCAACACTGCTGGAGCGACCTGCGACCCCAAGGATACAAATAAAAGGTACAGAGCACATCACCAAGCGGACGGGAGTCCCTTCCCCCAAGAGAACAGCTCGCAGTATACGCCATACCTCCATACAAACAAGCGAGCAGAGTTCAGAGGTCCTCCCACTCTACCCTACGGGAAAGACCCTCTAAAAACCAGACCTCATTCCCCTGTGCCACGGCACTCTCCTG
>CAUYON010013004.1:0-26192 GCA_963573935.1 Arctocebus calabarensis
CGTTGTGGCAGGTGCCTGTACTCCCAGCTACTTGGGAGGCAGAGGCAGGAGACTCGCTTGAGCCCAGGAATTGGAGGTTGCTGTGAGCTGTAATGCCACGACACTCTACCCAGGGTGACAGCTTGAGGCTCTGTCTCAAAAAAAAAAAAAATAATAATAATAATTTCGCTAGAGCTTTAAAAGACAGACTTAAAGCAAACTGGAAAAAGCACCTTAAAAGTCTTAGTTTATTTACATGTAAACTACAGTCTTTTATTTCTGTCTGGGGAATAAGGAATTGTAGATTTCCAAATGCAGAAGACTGTCTTCTGGGGCCTGTGTTATGGGTTGAACAAAGATATGGTGAAGTCCTAACCTCCAGTAACCCAGAATATGACATTATCTCTGTGAAGACCCCATCTAAAAATAATTAAGTTAAAACAAGGCTATTATGATGATTCTTATAAAGGTTATTATGGTGTCCTTATAAAAAGAGAAACACACACATAAAGGAAAGATGATGTGAAGAGACACAGGGAGAAGACAACCATCTATAAGGCAAGGAGAGAGGCCTGAAACTGTTTCTCTCCCACAGTCCTCAGAAGAAACCAACCTTGACAAAATTTTGATTTTAGACATCTGGCTTCCAGAATTGAGAGAATAAATTTTTGTTTCTTAAAACCACCCAGTTTGTGGTGCTTTATTATAGCACACTGAAGAAAAATCTTATCCCTTAAGGGAAAGGAATGTGTTCTAGTCATCTTTGTATCTCTTCTAGAATATTATACTTACTTAAATCTCTTGCAAAAACTTAACACGATACTATTTTAAGTTCTAGCACCTACACAATGAAACTCAGTAAATGCTAAATTTCTCCCACTACCTTTTCCATATATATTTTTCCCGATTTCTTCTTTTGCAAATTGACATAATCCTTTACACATCTAATTTTATCTCAATTTCTGAGACATACTCAAGTTTTTCAACACAGAAATTATAAACTGGAGCCAGGGTTTAGTAACAATAAAACTTGAGAGCCTAAAAAAAAAAAAATTTGAGTGCCTAAGTTTAACAGGTGTTATACACAGTTAAATATAACCCATTCCTGATCATTAGGTGACTATACTGCAAACTAGACCTGATTTATATATATATGTGTATTTATATATATATATATATACACACACACAAATATATATTAAATATCAACTGATGAGTTAAAAATATTAGCTTGATTCGTGAATAGTAATAAATGTCACATGAAAGTCAAAGGCAAACCCATTTAAGGAAGTGTTTTTTGGCCTTTTTTATCTCAGGGCACACTTGAACCTGTAGTTAAATTCTGATGGTACACTTAAATTATGTTGATCACAAAAAAAAAAAAAAGAGTGAAAAGAACAATATGCTTATTGTGCTTCAAACTTCTTTCAAAAATAATTTAATTACTGGTCCTTAAAAATTTTCATGGCACACCTAAGATCCACTCATAGTGCACCAATGTAAGGAAAGCAAAAGAAAAAAGGGAGCAGTCACCAGAGCACTTTACCCAGACCTCAGTACTGAGATAGGCAGTTACACGTAATTTTACTCCCAGACTCAAAGAATTCCAAGTTCACCTAACAATGATGTCAGAAGCAGGCTAAAACCTAAGATTGTGTGACTCAAAAGGATAAGCTCTTTCTTGATAAACAGCATAAAAACATATATTATCTATCCTTCCACCTAGAGACAAAAGCATGAGTTATCTAACTTATCCCATTACATTCTTTATCCTAGTACAAAAAAAAAAAAAAATCCAAAAATATAATTCCTATTAAACCTAAAATCTATTCTCAAAGGCCTAAGAACTTGTAAAAGGGAGCTTGCCATCAATGGAGAGAACCTGGCATCTTCAAAGATGGCTGAAAAGTGGCACAATTAAAAGCAAAGTGAATGAGAAGATATGGTTGCCCATTAGGTATGTTTATAATCATTTACAAAATAAGGCCACTCTAGCATTTCAGGAAACAACAATTCATAAGACTAGTCCCAGCCAGGCAAGGCGGCTCATGCCTGTAATCCTAGCACTTGGGAGGCCGAGGCAGGTGGACTACCAGAGCTCACAGGTTGGAGACCAGCCTGAGCCAGAGTCAGATCTTGTCTCTAAAAAGAGCCAGGCGTTGTGGCAGACACCTGTAGTCTCAGATACTCAGGAGGCTAAGGCAAATAGAACTGCTTGAGCCCAAGAGTTTGAGGTTGCTATGAGCTATGACACCACAGCACTCTACTAAGGGCGACAAAGAGTCTCAAAAAATATATATATATACTTCTCTCTTTCCGGATCTGGCCGAGAGGGTGTCGCCATCATGGGAGTCGATATTCACCACAACAAGGACCGAAAGGTTCGTCGCAAGGAGCCCAAGAGCCAGGACATTTACCTAAGGCTGTTGGTCAAGCTGTACAGGTTTCTGGCCAGATGAACCAACTCTACCTTCAACCAGGTTGTGATAAAGAGGTTGTTTATGAGTCGCACCAATCGGCCACCACTGTCTCTTTCCCGTATGATCCGGAGGATGAAACTTCCTGGCCGGGAAAACAAAACAGCTGTGGTTGTGGGGACCATAACAGATGATGTGCGGGTTCAGGAAGTGCCCAAACTGAAGGTGTGTGCTTTTGCGCATGAGCAGCCGGGCTCGCACTCGTATCCTCAAGGCTGGGGGCAAGATCCTTACCTTTGACCAGCTGGCCCTGGACTCCCCCAAGGGCCGTGGCACCGTCCTGCTTTCTGGTCCTCGAAAGGGCCGGGAGGTGTACCGGCATTTCGGCAAGGCCCCAGGAACCCCGCACAGCCATACCAACCCTATGTCCGTTCCAAGGGCCGGAAGTTCGAGCGTGCCAGAGGCCGATGGGCCAGCCGAGGCTACAAAAACTAACCCTGAAACTACTGTTTTATTAAAAAGATTTTGGATGCAAAAAAAAAAAAAAAATATATATATATATATATATATAATGGGCGGCGCCTGTGGCTCAAAGGAGTAGGGCGCTGGCCCCATATACTGGAGGTGGTGGGTTCAAAACCAGCCCCCACCAAAAAAAAAAAAATATATATATATATACACATATATATTTAAAAATAAATATATAGACTAGTCCTCACCCAAAAGTCTGCTAGCCTTGTTCAGAATGCCTTAATAGGCTAGGTGCCCACAGCACAGTGGTTACAGCGCCAGCCACATACACCAAGGGTGGCGGGTTCAAACTTGGCCTGGGCCAGCTAAACAACAATGACAACTGCAACAAAAAATCGTTGGGCATTATGGCAAATGCCTGTCGTCCCAATTACCTGGAAGGCTAAGGCAAGAGGATTCCTTAAGCTCAAGAGTTTGAGGTTGCTGTGAGCTGTGATACCATAGCACTCTACCGAGGGCTAGACATAGTAAGACTGTCTCAAAAAAAAAAAAAAAAAAAAAAAAATTAAAAATTTAAAAACTAAATTAAATAAAGGTTATCAATGACTGATTAGTACCAAACTTTACAACATTGATGTTTGTGACAATTCTTACATAGTAATTAAAATACATATTAAATTTTCTGACACTAATATGCTACCCTAAAATATCCATTAATATTATCCAAGACATTTAAGCCACCAATTAAGTTCATTACCCGATAATAATGAATTATACCAAGACTTAAATCTTCACCTATACCAGTGATTTTCTTTTTTTTTTCTTTTAAAACAAAGTCTCACTTTGTCACCCTTGGTAGAGTGCTGTGGCATCATAGCTCGTAGCAACCTTAAACTCTTGGGCTCAAGGTGATCCTCTTGCCTTAGCCTCCCGAGTAACTGGGACTACATACAGGCGCCCGCCACAATGCCTGGCTATTTTTAGAGACCGAGTCTCACTCTTGCTCAGGCCCGTTTCAAACTCAGGCAATATGCCCACCTTGGCCCCCCAGTGGTGCTAGGATTACAAGTTTGAGCCACCAAGCCCAGCTGACACCAGTGATTTTCAATTGGTGTGTTGTGAGAAGATTTTAGGTGTGCCATGAAAATAGGACATTAATTAAATTATTTTTAAAAGAAGCTCAAAGTACAGCAAGTATATTCTTTCTTTTTCTTTTTTAATAGACACAGAGTTTCACTTTATCGTCCTCGGTAGAGTGTCGTGGCATCACACAGCTCACAGCAACCTCCAACTCCTGGGCTTAAGTGATTCTCTTGTCTCAGCCTCCCGAGTAGCTGGGACTACAGGCACCCTCAGCTATTTTTTTGTTGCAGTTTGATTAGGGACAGGTTTGAACCCGTCACCCTCGGTATATGGGGCTGGCGCCCTACTCACTGAGCTACAGGCACCACCCAGTATATTCTTTTTTTTAAACCTTTTTTTTTTGAGACAGAGTCTCATTACGTCACCCTTGGTAGAGTGACACGGTGTCACAGCTCACAGCAACCTCAAACTCTTGGACTTAAGCGATTCTCCTGCCTTAGTCTCCCAAGTAGCTGAGACAACAGGCGCCCACCACAATGCCCAGCTATTTTTTGTTGCAGTTGTCATTGCTGTTTAGCAGGGCTGGGCCAGATTTGAACCCACCTGCCTCAGTGTATGTGGCAGGCACCCTACCCACTGTTCTACGGCACTGAGCCTTAAATCTTATTTTTGATCAAGGTAATTTAAGTGTGCCATGAAAATTTAACTGTAGGTTCAAGTGTGTCCTGATATAAAAAAGGTCAAAAAACATGGGCCTAAACAAATAACAGCATGTTGTGGTACAAATGAACATGACTTTTATTTCTCCAATCCTAGTGACAAACTTTAGTGTCCAGTGGGAATATTTGCTATTCTAGTTTTCTAAAAATGAACAAATGTGTGTAACTCATTTTGTGGTTTCTGATAATTTCCTGAAATCATTCCTTATTAAATTAGTTGAAAAACTCAATACAATGGTCTTCACAGTTAATTTTACGGGTTTTTTTCAAATTTCCAAACTTAATCCTCTACTGAGAGGTCCACAGAAGCAGAGACAAGGCTCTTCCACAACTGTGCTTACTACTATCACTTTGGGAGAGAGTCCTTGAGATAGCAGGCCTATTAATGCCTATACCTTCACCATGAAGACTTTAAGGCAGAGATTATAAACTGCAAGCTATGAGACAAATCCTGCCCCTAAGTTTTTGTTTATAATGGCTTAAAAAATGTTTTAATACTAAACTATCTGGAGAATCATATAAAAACAAAGATTTCTTTGTGGCTTCTCTTGAAAAATCTGAAGATGTGGTAGAAGTGGACTCGTCTTCTCACAGGTTAACCAGCAAAAGCCAAGAAATCTTTTCTTTTTTAGATATAAAGGAGGCGGCACACTCCTACACATTCTAATAACCATCATTCCCTTTTGTCTTACTGACAGTCTATTTCATAAGCCATATAAATTATTCTAAAAAGGAACATACATTTTGGCCATGCTATACAACCACAAATTACATACAACATTCATTATTCATTTTAAGGTATAAACATAGATGATCCAAATAATTCTACAAGATTTGGATTTTTTTTTTTTTGGAGACAGGTCTTCCTCTTTCACCTAGGCTACACTACAGTGGCCTCGTTACAGTTCACTGCAGCTTCAACAGCTGGGCTGGACTCAAGCACTCCTCTTGTCTCAGTCCTCAGGCTCCCAAGTGGAACTACAAGTCTTGCCACTTTGCTTGGTTGTTTTTTCTACTTTTTGTACAGAGGGGTTCTGGCTCTTGCTCAGGCTGGTCTCAAACTCCTGGGCTCAAGCAATCTTCCCACTTCTCTCCCAAAGAAGACATAAAAATGAAAACAAAATGAAACATGAGAAACCAGGTGGTAACATAATCACACTGCAAGGAACTAGTCCATGTTACTATAAAACTCAAAGTAACTTGACTCTACATTCCTAGTGAAATAAACCCTGCAAAAAATGTTTAGCTAAACGTTTAACCAAAAATGGTTAGCTAAAGTAATCATATTGTTGATGGTACTACTGACACTGTCATTCTGAAACTGTTCTGGTTATACTGTGTGTGTGTGTAGAGGGTGGGGTTGGGTGGGAAATGAGGCATTGTGGGGCTATTGAGAACTGGAATTTTCAGTATGGGACGAAAAGAGTGATATGTAAAATCAAAGAAACTAAGAAAACCCTCTGGGCCCTAATAACTTGAATTTTAAATGTAACACAAAATTCATGATTTCTTTTTAAAAGAAAAAACACAACTTACTCCTTAGCTCTAACCACAGAAAAGACTTAGAAAACAATGACTAACACAATAGTAATAAACTCCTTAAACACTCTAGATTATGGTTTCCAAATGCCATTTCCCACTAAAACCCTTCTTAAGAAAGGGCTATTTCCTGGCCTAGGGCATAAAATGTACAAGGTGAGTCTGGATATACTGTTACACCAGATAGCAAAAAGCTATCAAAAAATACCACAGGTTGAGTCAAAGGGACTCATGATTCATCATGAAGAAATTCCAATTGTCCAAAGAGGGGTCATCCCAGCCTGAGCAAGAGTCTCTGTCTCTACTAAATAGAAACAAACAAAAAAACCCAGCCATTATGTTTAAGGATCAGATACACTGGCTCATGCTTGTAATCCTAGCACTCTGGGAGACTGAGGCAGAAGGATGACTTGAGCACAGAAGTTTGAGACCAGCCTGAGCAAGACCTCATCTCTACCAAAAAGAGGAAAAAAGTTAGCCGGGCATTGTGGAGGGCCACGGCAGTCCCAGTCATGGGAGGCTGAGGCAGGAGGATCCCTTGAACCCAGGACTTTGAGGTTGCTTTGAGTTAGGCTGATGACATGGCATCCTAGCACCTGGACAACAGAGATTCTGTCTCCAAAAAAAGGGTATTTTTAAATTAAGTTTTTTTTTAAACATATAATACTATTGTGCACCTAATAAACTATAGTATAGTGTAAACATAACTTTTGTATGCATTTAAAAAAAGCCAAAACATTTCTGACTCATTTTATTGTGATGATCTAGAACTGAAACTGAAGTACCTCCAAGGTATGATTATATTTAAGCGTTGGAGGATTTGGGAAAAACGAGCAAAAGTCTATGTAAGTTAGGAAAAAACCACAAAAAACATGCCAGTTATTCCACAAGGTGAAAATTAATTCTAGTTGATCATGTGTCTTTTCTTCATCTTTTTTTTTTTTTTTGAGACAAGGTCTTGCTCTGTTGCTGGCACTGGAGTGCAGTGGTGTGCTGATAGCGTATTGCAACCTCAAACTTCTGAGCTCAAGTGATCCTCTTGCAATAACCTCACAAGTAGCTAGGACTACTGACTTCACTTTTCACAACAGAATTCCTAAGCACCCACAGTCTTATTCACTTTAGTACTTCAACAAGTTGCTGGTTTCAAGTAATCTAAAAGAACATGATTAATTTGGCAAGCCTGGTCTCACTATGGTAGAAACACTAATAAAATTTACTAACATATGAACTTACTGAGAAAGAAGACATTATTTCTGATAAGTCCTAGAAATGCAACTTTTCAAGTATATGTTTTTGTTTTTGTTTGCAGTTTTTGGCTGGGGTCGGGTTTGAACCCACCACCTCCAGTATATGGGGCCGGCACCCTACTCCATTGAGCCACAGGCACCACGGAATTACACACAATTAAAAATGCAATTGTTTTCTTAAGATATAACCGCTGAGCCTGAAAATTTCAAAAGTAAAATGCAATGGAAAAGATTAGCCACTTTAAAAAACATCAATGCATGTCAAAAACACTACAAATGAAATTTGTAAGGCCAGTAAAAAGCAGAGAAATACAAATCTGCCAAACAATAAAGGACGCAACTTTTTTTTTTTTGAGACAGAAAAAAAGCTGTGGCTCTGGGTAGAGGCCCATCACACAGCTCACAGCAACCTCCAGCTCTTAGGCTTAGGCAATTCTCTTGCCTCAGCCTCCCGAGTAGCTGGGACTACAGGTGCCCGCCACAATGCCTGGCTATATTTTTGTCGCAGTTTGGCTGGGGTCAGGTTTGAACCTGCCACTCTCAGTATATGGGGCCAGTGCCCTACTCACTGAGACACAGGCGCCGCTCCTAAAAGACACATTCTTAATAATGAGCTCTTAAGATCAAGAAAAAGTTCAATAATCCAATATAAGAAATGGGCAAAAATTTAAAATTGAAACAAGATATTTTATAGATTACCAGAGTTGGAAAGATTTTCAAGTAATATTACCCAGTTCTGGTGGCCTCACAAGAGATGCAAGAACACTCCCACTGCTCTTCCTGAAGCAGTCTTCTTCCAAGTCTTTGTTCAAATGTCATCATCTCAATGTGGCCTCTCCCACTCTACTTAAAACTGCAACCATATCTCCACTTTTCAATAGCCTTATCATCCTCTATTTCTCCACCTATCACCTAACTTGCTATATAATTAGTATGTCTATTATTTATCATGTCTCTTTTCCCACTACAATAAAGCTCCTAAGGAAGCAAGATGTTTTCCTTTCACTGCTGAATCCCAAGGGTGAAAAATAGTGCTTGGAACATGTTAAGTGTTCAATAACTATTTATTTTAGTAAAGGAATTAAACTGGTTAAATCTTTCTAAAGAAAACTGACAATACGAACAAAAAATCTTTTTTTTTTTTTTTGAGACAGAGCCTCAAGCTGTCACCCTGGATAGAGTGCTGTGGCATCAGAGCTCACAGCAACCTCCAATTCCTGGGTTCAAGCGAGTCTCTTGCCTCCGCCTCCCAAGTAGCTGGGACTACAGGCGCCTGCCACAACCCCCGGCCATTTTTTGGTTGCAGCAGTCAATGTTGTATGGTGGGTCCGGGCTGGATTCGAACCTGCTATCTCGGGTGTACATGGCTGGCGCCTTAGCCCACTAAGCCACGGGCGCCGAGCCATGAACAAAAAAAATCTTTAAAATGTACATACCATTAATATCACCTCTAAGAATTCATCCTAAGGAAATAATCATTGATTTAAGCAATGATTTATCCAAAAGATTCATTTGGATATCTTGGTAGCTGTGAATTAATAGTGAAAAACTGGGAACAGGGGAATGTTTAATGCTATGAAAATATTCATGATAACGTTATCTGGGACAAAGTATACCCAATAATTCCATTTATCTTAAAAAGTGTATCTATGTTTATTAATGAGAACTAAAACTATGGTATAGCCACTTAATGGAATGCTAGATGAGGTTAGTCCTTGTGTCCTTATATGGATCTATGACATTTCTAAGACTAGTGAAAAAGGCAGACCATTAAAAAAAAAAAAAATTTTTAAGCCTGCACTATATGGAATCAATATAGAATCAATTTTCAAGGTACATTAATAGTAAAAAGCATCATACACTACATTTTTAAAAAGTGTTTTAAGGGCTCAGCACCCATAGCTCAGTGGTTAGGGCACCAGCCACATACACCAGGGCTGGTGGGTTCAAACCTAACCCAGGCCTGCTAAGCAACAATGACAACTGCAACAAAAAATAGCCCAGCATTGTGGTGGGCACCTGTAGTCCCAGCTACTTGGGAGGCTGAGGTAAGAGAATCACTTAAGCCCAAGAGTTTGAAGTTGCTGTGAGCTGTGATGCTACGGCACTACCAAGGATGACATAGTGTGATTGTCTCAAAAAAAAAAAGGGTTTTAAGTGTACCAGCTCTTCTTCCTACTGAATACAAATATTAGAAATTCCCTAAGTAGTATTTCCTCTTGCAAATTTTCAATATAACAATTTAGGTCAAGTGCAGTGGCTCAGCACTTTGGGAAGCTGAGGGAACAGATCACTCAATGCCAGGTGTTCAGGATCAGCCTGGGCAGTGTAGCAAGATCTTGTCTTTTGAAAAAAAAAAATCAGATAGGCGTGGCATGGTGTTATATACTGTAGTCTCAGCTACTCAGGAGGCTAAAGCAGGAGAATCAGTTGAGCAATGGAGTTCAAGGCTGCAAGACTGTACCATTGCACGCTAGCCTGAGGGACAAGGTAAGACCACAAAAAAATGAAAGACTAAAGTCTCTCATTTTTCTCATTAAAAATAATTAAAATTATTTTTAATTTTAAAACATTTACATTTTTAGAAAATTAAGAAATAAAACCACCATCTCCCCTGACTCCACAGATCAATGAGTGCTAGAATGAGAAAAGTACTTCTCCAGCTCAATTAAATAATTTTACTACCAAATTTCTGCTAAATCCATAAAATTACTTAACTGCAAATAAAGTGAAAATTACTGTCTAAACTAACTTCCTAAGCTCAGTAATAAATTACAGTTAGGTACAGGCAGTCCCCAGGTTAGGAATAAGGTAAGAAGTTTGTTCTTAAGTTGAATTTGTACGTAAGTTGGGACAAGTACATTTACTTATTACCTGTAATAGCCTCTATAAGCACAAACCTTGCTTGTATCAGTTTGGATGCTTGTAACTCAGGGACTTACTAAAATGGCCTCTGCTCATATATGAGTTGGACGTAAGTTGGATGTTTGTAACTCGAGAACTGCCTATATAAAATCCTTTCCGGAATTATATTCCATAAAAACAATTTCAAAAGCAGACATAAACTGCTAAAAGCTTAAGACAAACAGATAAAGGCTCATAGCTGTTGGCATAAACAACTGAAAACCAAATGCTTAAAGGGAAATAGCACTATGGTCATTCAGAGATACAAGACAGTACAGTCAAGAAAGAGTACCCAAACCCCTAGGCATGCTGAGGTCCTTAATTCAGAAGCCTCTTTTTACTTAGCTTTTACCTTATTTGTCCTCAGACACACAAAAAGGAACTGTTCTTTGGAGAGACCATGATTAGTAACCAAGGATTTGAAGTATGTCACATCTAGGCTAGCTTTACAATTTTCTAGGGGAATAATCTAACAAATCTCAATTTCCCTATTCGCAAAGGTGGAGACCGTCACTGAGTTAATGTTAGTAAATAAAAGAGCAGTGTCTGAAAAAGTGAAATGAAGAAGGAACTGCTCAAACAAGGCAACTAAAAATCCCAAAAGTCAAATCTTTTAGCATACTGAAAGAATCCAAAGGAAATCCACTCCAAAGAATATTGGGCCAGTCAGTAGGCAGAAACTCTAGATTCCATTTTGGCTCTACTGCAACCAGCTCTGTGACCCTGGGCACAATATTTCATGTATCTGAGTTCTAGTTTTAAGATCTACAAAATCAGAGGCCTGAAAATCCCTTTTGCCCTGTACCATACCATGTCTAAATGATTAGAGATGTTATTTACAGTTATTTTCCAAAAGATTCTAAAAATTTTCCATTTAAATGTTTTATTTTTGTACTTCTAGGTCCTGATCAGTTTTACTATGAATGAGCTATCAGGCATTAACATATGTATAAGTCTGTTTCCTTACTAATTCATCTAAGGTCAGATTGCTAAGAAGTTGCAAAATCAGAATTTAAAATCCGATCATTCTCCAAAGACCAAACTCTGTGACCCACTTCTTCAGACCTTCTTCCTAACTAATCTGGTAACTAGCAGTTTGCCTTTGCAAAATAACTTGAAGTCTTCAGGACACAGTCAAGTTATCTGAGTCAGGTGGGTCTTGAAATTCTGACTGACACTCAGTACTCTAACCAATTTAATTAATTAGATATTTCAGCTACTTAAAAGGAGGCTGGGGGCGGTGCCTGTGGCTCAGTCAGTAAGGCGCTGGCCCCACATACTGAGGGTGGTGGGTTCAAACCCAGCTCCAGCCAAGCAACAAAAAAGTAGTGGGGCACTGTGGCGTGCGCCTGTGGTCCCCGCTACTTGGGAGGCTGGGGCAAGAGAATCGCCTAAGCCCAGGAGTGAGAGGTTGCTGTGAGCTTTATCGAGGGCGATAAAGTTTTACACTGTCTCTAAAAAAAAAAAAAAAAAAAAAAAAAAGAGGCTGAAAAAACAAAATGAAAGAAAGGTAGGTAAAATTATAAAGAAAAACTATTAATTGATGGCAAAAACAAAAATAAAGCTTCTCTGAAATTACAAGTAAACGGGGGCAATTCATATATATTTTCAGGAGTCAAAGTTGTATAAAATGAAATACTCAGTAAAAGAACTGCTAGATTATCTGTAATCCATATTTGCAAATAATTAAGACACAAATAACTCTAGGTTACCCATAGTAGTAGTAAATTAAGGAGTAACAGATAATCCAAAGTATGCACATCTGGCTTTAGAAATAAAGCATATGGTCTAAAGAAATTATCCTAAACAACGAATATCTGGTGTTAAAAGTATATAATCATCTACATATATTCACCCCTCAAAGTATAGCTTGATGCAGGCTAATATCAAGATTAATTTCCAAGTGGTAAGAGAGATGAAGACAGTCTCAGAGAACAAGACTTCTAAAAAATACTGTAAATAAAAAATAAAATATGCTTGGCGCCTGTAGCTCAGCCACTAGGGCACCAGCCACATATGATGGAGCTGGCCAGTTCGAACCCAGCTGGGGCCTGCCAAACAACGACAACTACAACAAAAAAATTAGTTCAGGCATTGTGGCGGGCGCCGGTAATCCCAGCTACTTTGGGAGGCTAAGGCAAGAGAATCACTGAAGCCCAAGAGTTGGAGGTTGCTGTGAGCTGTGACACCATGGCACTCTACCAAGGGTGACATAGTGAGATTCTGTCTCAAACAAACAAAAGCAGAAACAAAAAATAAAATAAAATAAAATACCACTTCCTTGTATTGGTATAAAATGTTTTATAACACATTCATATCAATACTACAAGGAATAACAAAACCAAGCGCAGAAAAAAAGTATCCCTACTGCACACTAGAATGAGATTAGCTCCTTGCTATTTCCATTAAACAATTAGGATTAGTAAAAAACTGGTTTTGATTAATACATATATGGAGAATCAAGAAGTAAATACCGGAAAAAAAAAAAAAGAAGTAAATACCGGGCTCGGCGCCTGTGGCTCAACGGGCTAGGGCGACAGCCACGTACACCTGAGGTGGCGGGTTCGAATCCAGCCCCCGGGCCCACCAAACAACAATGACGGCTGCAACCAAAAAAATGGCCGGGCGCCTGTAGTCCCAGCTACTTGGGAGGCGGAGGCAGGAGACTCGCTTGAGCCCAGGAATTGGAGGTTGCTGTGAGCTGTGATGCCACAGCACTCTACCCAGGGCGACAGATTGAGGCTCTGTCTCAAAAAAAAAAAAAAAACTAAACTAAAAGAAGTAAATACAGGCACACAAACACAAACTCACACTTCCATGCCTTGGTCACTAAGCGTTTACAAAATAAAAACTTTCATAAGACATAATAGAAAATGGAGCAAGAGGCGAGGTCACCTACCACTTTAGTTCTACTGAAAGAAGTCATTATGCGTTCCCCCCAAATACTAGGCAGCCTCCAAAAACAACACATACACACACCTATCTGGTACTGTCATTCAGCAGAGTGACCTGGGAAAGCCTCTGAAATGTGTTATATCAGCTCAGAGAGAATGAGACTGTACACAACACCACAAAATATCAAATGGAAAAGTATAAAGAAAATATGCATCTAAAATTAAGAACTAGATACAGAACTTTTTTTGAATACAAATTGAGAGTTGGTTTCCAAAAGCCTTTGCAATTAAGCATTAGTACAATATCAAAATTGTTAAGACTAAGCCTCATTTGTCAAAATCGGCTACCTGCAATTCAATTAAGCTGTGACCAACTTTTGTCCTCCCCATGATAGCCATAGCGGAAAAACCAGTTATGGATCTGGTTGATAAAACTAGACTTGAGGCACTTAATACACGAGTCACCATCCGTCACTCTGTGATGCCCACTCAGGTTATCTGCATTTAGGGTGAGGACTTGAGGTGAAAGCAGAAGAGTCGCAGTTAACAGCTGCCAACTGTATACACAGTGGTGTCTTGGCCACCCCCATTCCCCACTGCAAGGAAGGCGATGGGCCTTGCAGGCTCAGGAAGTTGACTAATACAGGGAAAAGCTCCATGCCCCCCTCTATGAAAGGGAACATGTGGCTGGAAGAACCAAAAGTAAACAAGGAAAAATTCATTCAAGAATTTCCTGAAGGCCTACCGTAGAGACGTACGAGGCAAGTTAAGACGATGGGAGGCAGGTAAGTAAAAGAGACCAGAGTTCACAGATTGACAATGATCTACCAGCTCCGGTGGGGGCCCTAACATGGGCAGCTTGTGCCTCCTCTGTGGAGTTGGGGAGGAAAGGCACCGGGCGGGCTCTGGTCCTCCTCCAACAGCCCCTTCCAGCAGGCCTGGGGCTAAGACCCAGGCCTGGCGTTCTGCAACAGAAGCTCTCTTCCACATGGTTGCTGGAGAGCGACCCTCCAGGCCGCCCTGAGGCCATGTGGCTGGGGCCGCAGGGTGCCCAAACCCGGTGTACGTTCAATACAAGAAACCAGAGCAAGGAAAGTGCCGGAGAAAATCCAAAGAATAGGATGTTGGGGTACAAGACTCACTTCCTTTGGGCTTTGTCCTTCTTGGCCTTGGTCCTTTTCTTTCGGGCCTGGAGCGCAAGCACTGCAGGAGAGAGGGATGGATGAAGGGCGAATGTGGAGGAAAGGAGGCGACCAAGGTGAGGGTGGAGACCCAGCAGGGGCGCCAGGCCTGGCTGCGGGGCCTGCCCGAAGGGCAGCAAAGGGGCGAGCGCTGTGGCTCCAGTGAGGCGGCCGGCTGGTGGGCTGGCGGCCCATGGGGCTACGACCAGTGCCCAGGCGGTATGCGCCGGAGGGGGCTCGGGCTGGGTTTGGGGGCGGACGGGCAGGGGTTTGCTTCGCCCGCCAAAGGCCGGGCCCTGCAGTGGCCCCAAGGCGCGAGCCGGCCTGGCTGGTAACAAGGGGCGGTGACGGCCGGAGCCGGAGGACGCCTGGGCTGAGGGGCGCGGACCGGCAGCCCAGAGGCGCGGGGTGAGGGGCGGCGCCACCTCACTGGAGGGGGGCCGCTCGCCCGGGGACCGGACGGCGGCGGTTAGGCGAAGCTCTCAGCGCTGACTCGGGCCTCGCCCCAGCGGCCGTTACCCCTCGTGGCGGAGGCCGCTCCACTGCTCACCTTTCCGCTCCATGGCGAGACCGGTAACCGCCAAGCGCCTGCGCACTCAAGTGGCGGCGACTAGGGCTCCCGCCGCGGCCCAAATCCCATCCCGCGCTCGCCCCGCCCCTGCCTCGTGACGCCACACGCCTGCGCGTTGGGCGCGGAATCTACCATCTGCTCCTGAGTGGGGGGCGGTGAAGAGGAATGGTAGGAGGAGAGGGGAGGGCAGCGAGGGAGGGTAGACTGGATGCTGAAAGGATTTTAGGATACAAGCTTGGATGGGTGACCGGGTTAGTTTTGTTCTATTTGCTGGACGGTAGTCCCTTAGGAAGGGCTCGGAACTTAGTGTCAGGATTCCCTGCGTGCCGAGTCAGAGCTGGAGAGTCAACTGGCACCTGCCTCAGTTTCCTGGTCTATAAGATGGATTAACCAGGCAAGTCCGTTCCTTTCCTGAGCTATTGTGAGGACCAAATGAGAAACGATTTAATGAAAATTGATGGCTCGGTGCCCCCAGCTTAGTGGCTAGGGCGCCAGTCACATACACCGGGGCTGGCGGGTTCGAACCCGGCCCGGGCCTGCTAAACAACAATGACAACAGCAGCAAAAAAATAGCCGGGCCTTGTAGCGGGCGTCTGCAGTCCCAGCTACTTGGGAGGCTGAGGTAAGAGAATCGCTTAAGCCCAAGAGTTCGAGGTTGCTGTGAGCTATGATGTCACTGTACTCTTCCAAAGGAGACATAGTGAGACTATGTCTCAAAAAAAAATTTTTTTTTGAGAGGCAAGGGGAATTTGCATATGAAAAAGAAAAGGAAGTGAGAGCAACACAAAAAACTAGAGGATGGGAACCTGAAACTGGATCAGCACTTTAAAATAAAAACTTCAAAAGTGATATTTCTCTTAAAATTTCAAGCTTTAAATAAAAGCTGTAAGGAATGGGGAGAGTAAAAACGGTCAGTGTTTTCTCTTTTTTCCACTTTATCATTTCAATACATGATAAAGTTGTCTATATTTGTGGATTTTTATTTATTTATTTTTTTGAGACAGAGTCTCAAGCTGTCACCCTGGATAGAATGCTGTGGTTTCATAGCTTATAGCAAGTCCAACTCGGGCTCAAGCAATCCTCTTGCCTCAGTTTTTCCATTTTTAGTAGGGGGGGGGTCCTAGCTTTTTGCTCAGGCTGGTCTCGAACTGGTGAGCTCAAGCTGGTCTCAAACGGGTGAGCTCAAGCAATCCACCTACCTTGGCCTCCCAGAGTGCTAGGATTATAGGCATGAGCCACCACACCCACCCTATACTTTTCTGAGTGCATTATCATTTGACACAGAACAACTTAAAGGCAAGATAGTTATTAGTTATTACCTCATTACACAAAGAAACTAAAACTTGGAGGGGATGGTGTAAAGAGCTATATAGTAAATATTTAGGCTTTGTGGACCATAACTCTTTCTTGATTACTTTGCCATTGAAGCTCATAAGCAGTCATAAAAGATATGGTATGGCCTATATGTGTTCTTTTAAAGATTCATTTATGAGCACTGAAACTACAATTTTTTTAAAGGCAAAATCTTGTTTAGTCACTCAGGCTGCAGTGCATGGACTCAGGGGTGCATTCATACCTCTGTGTAACTGGGAACTGGCCTCAAACGATCCCACCACTCCCACCCCTACGGCTTCCCAGAGCCTTGGGGTTATAGGCATGAGCCACTGTGCCCTGCCTAAAATTTAAATTTCATATAATTTTCACGTGTCATGAAAATTTTTGTTTTCATCTTTTTCCAATCATTTCAACCATTTTTAGCTCAAACTCAGGTTTCCTAACTGCTATTGTAAAAGTACTGCAGCTGGACGGGGTGGAAGCTCTGAAGACCCTTACTCTTTAAAAGTGGAACTCTTGGCTCGTGCCTGTGGCTCAACGGGCTAAGGCGCCAGCCACATACACCTGAGCTGGCAGGTTCAAATCCAGCCCGGGCCTCCAAACAACAATGACGGCTACAACCAAAAAATGGCCGGGCGTTGTGGCGGGTGCCTGTAGTCCCAGCTACTTGGGAGGCAGAGGCAGGAGACTCACTTGAGCCCAGGAACTAGAGGTTGCTGTGAGCTGTGATGCCACAGCACTCTATCCAGGGTGACAGCTGGAGGCTCTTTCTCAAAAATAAATAAATAAAAAAAAGTGGAACTCTTGGCTCAGCACCCATAGCTCAGTGGTTAGGGCGCCAGCCACATACAACGAGGCAGGCAGGTTCAGACCCGCCCGGGCCTGCTAAACAACAATGACAACAGCAACAAAAAAACAGCTGGGCCTTATGGCGTGCACCTGTAGTCCCAGCTACTTAGGAGGCTGAGGCAAGAGACTTGCTTAAACCCAAGAGTTTGAGATTGCTGTGAGCTGTGATATAAATAAGTAAATAAATAAATAAATAAATAAATAAAAGTGGAACTCTGGTATGGAAGACAGCGTAATAGTACAGCATAAGTCAACTGAGCAAAATAAGTATTAAATCTTAAGTCCAGCCAGAAAGGAGACAGCTTTTGAGCTGGGTCTTAGGAAATGTGGAAGATTTCCATAGGTGGAGAAGGGAGATGTCAGGCATTCCTGAATGAGAAAATCGATTGAGCAAAAAGACACACATAGAAGCTTGTGGGTGGGGGCTGGCACTAGGGCTGGTAATGACTGAAGGGATGAAATTGAAGGTGAGGCTGGAAAGGTAGGTTTGCCAAATTTGAAATTTAGTTAATTAATATCTGTTGCATGGAACCTGAATGATAGCATGTTTCTGGGCATGTTGCAAAAGAGGACCGCACCTGTTGGCCAAGCAAAACGGCAGCCCAGTCTTTTCCCTACTGTAAACTTGAAAACAAAAGGAGAGAGGGGGCAGACAGTGAAGTCTTAAGATCTGAGGATTGTGCTAGCTCAGGAAAACCACATGTAGGTTAGAAAAGACAGAAAGAGCTGGTGGGTAGGAAGAATACCAGAATTGGGGAAGTACTGCCCATCACAAAGTAAACTCTATGAGGATAGGGACCATGTCTAGGTTTTGTGTGATATATCCTCAGTGCCTACAGTGTCTTACACTTAGCAAGTGTTCAAATATTTGCCTAATAAAAGAGTAAATGATCTGTAATTTATGAGCAACATCAGGATGAGAGAGAGAAAACACTGAGAGGGAAGTATGACAGTTGTGCTGAATCTGAATGGATTCCTGCAGATCTGTCAAAAAAATATGTTCAGCTTGGCATGATTCATTCATGCCTATTCTAACTCTGAGTAACTATTGCTTCTTTCTCTAAGAGCTTACTAACCACCTGTTTAATAACTCATTTGAGAATTTTTCCATAATCAGTGTTACAGAGGCTCGGTACCTGTGGCTCAACGGGCTAAGGCGCCACCCATGTACACCTGAGCTAGCGGGTTCGAATCCAGCCCGGCCCGCCAAACAACAATGACGGCTGCAACCAAAAAATGGCCGGGCGTTGTGGCGGACGCCTGTAGTCCCAGCTACTTGGGGGGTGGAGGCAAGAGACTCGCTTGAGCCCAGGAATTGGAGGTTGCTGTGAGCTGTGATGTTACAGCCCTCTATCCAGGGTGACAGCTTGGGGCTCTGTCTCAAAAAAAAAAAAAAAAAAATCAGTGTTACAGAATTGACCATTTCTTTTTCTCATGTTTTTCTCCATTCTCCCATGTTTCAGTTCTGCATTTTTCTAAAATCTCTGTAATTGTTTAAGTAAGTAAGTTTGTTTTTTACCCCCATGTTCACAAAACTTGGCCTATCCTGAGCTGTATCCTTTCAGAAATTATTCTTAAGAGTGGTAGCTAATTCTTTAGTATTTATTCTTATATATACACTTCTCCCCCAGCTGTTTTCTACAAACAGCTGTGCTAAAACCAAATGGATTAGGATTTAGCACAATTGTTTTGTGTGTTTTGTTTTAAAGACAAGGCTTTGCTCTGTCACTTAGGCTGAAGTACAGTGGCATGATCATAGCACAACCTTGATCATAGAATCACTGCAACCTTGAACTCCTGGGCTCAAGCAATTCTACTTCAGCCTCCCACACAGCTGGGACTACAGGTGTGCACCACCACACCCAGCTAACTTTTCTAATAGTTTTGGTAGAGATGTGGTCAATGTTGCCCAAGTTGGTCTTTGAACTCCTGGCCTCAAGTGGTCCTCCTACCTTGGCCTTCCAAAGTGCTGGGATTATAAGTATGAGCTACCATACCCAGCCCTACAAGACCTTTCAAAAGTGGAATTATTCAGAAAGCCTTGATATAATATATTTATGGATGCTCATGCTTATTAATTCAGTGTCAGAATTTAAATTCTGAAAAGATCCCATTTCTCTTGAGGTAACTTACTATTTCTTTCCTTGGGAGACCAAACAATGTTAAAAAACTTTTTTTTTTTTTTTGGTAGAGACAGAGTCTCACTTTATCACCCTTGTTAGAGTGCTGTGGCATCACAGCTCACAGCAACCTCCAACTCTTGGGGTTAGGAGAGTCTCTTGCCTCAGCCTCCCAAGTAGCTGGGACTACAGGCGCTTACCACAACACCAGCTATTTTGTTGTTATTGTTGTTGTTGCAGTTTGGCTAGGGTGAATTTGAACCTCCCACCCTCGGGATATGGTGCCAGTGCCCTATCCACTGAGCCACAGGCACCACCCAAAAGAACAACTTACTTTTTAAGACTGCCCTGGGATCTTCTCTAATGCTTCTTTGACATTTTTTAAATCTGAACTTCTAAAGTTCATTTGCTTCCTTACATTCAACATTCCCTGCCTTGATTATCACATACTGTTGTCCTTTGTCCAAAGTTTTGATCTGAATTAAATCCAAAGTAGCACATCCTTTATGGCTTCCCCTACATCCTGTGAGATGAAATGGATGAGAGAAAAGTGAAAATACATCAAATGCTTTCTTTTGAATGATTTAAGATTCCATGGATCTTAAATTCCACTGATTGAACAAATATATGTATTTCCAATAGCTGTTTGCATAGTTGGGGAACCCCAACAGAACTTTGTCTTGCCTTTTGGTACATGGTTTTGGGAAGTATATCAGGGGAATATAATTATGTTTTAGGTCTGAATATCAGGAAAACATAGCACATTCAAAAGGATAATTGAAAAGAATTTAATGAACGATGGAGATGTGGATAGGGTTAAGGGAAACCAACATGGAATAGGGAGGTACATAGAGGCTGAAGTTTTACCACCCATCGGCCTGAAGGGACAAGAGGAGGGGGGCATTATCAGAAAGGACCACAAACTGGGTGGCTTAAACAACAGAAATTTATTGTGTCACCAGCTAGAAGTCTGAAATCAAGGTGTTGGTAGGGTTGATTCCTTCCAGAGGCTGTGAAAGAGAATCTTTTCTGGCCTCTCTCCTTACCTTCTAGATAGCCATCTTCTCCCTGTCTCTTCACCTCATCTTTTCTCTACATATGTGTCAGGACACTGGTCATACTGGATAAGGGCTCATCATAATAACCTCATTTTGACTTGATTTTCTCTGTGAAGGCCCTACCTCTAAGTAAGGACACGTTTTGGGTACTGGGTATTAGGACTCCAATATCTTTGGGGGGGGCACAATTCAACCTGTAACAGAGCTGTAGCAGTGAGGAAAGAGGCTACCTGACAGCAGCTGTGTGCTTTGATGAGCCCTGTAGGGAGAGATTAGAGAAATAAAGACCCAGCATCTTCCTCCTCTCTCTCTCAAGCTTAGTGCCTCCTGTTGACAAAACCCAGCTGGAAATAAGATGACAAGGAGGCCTCCCAGGACACAGAGAGGGGAGGAAAAGGGTGGGAGAGTGGATCTGGATGGCTGCACAGAGAATATCCAGTACAGCCTGTCTGGGCAGTGGATACACCCAAAGCAGCTAGTAGTTTCCAGGCAGGTTAAGTTCACCTGTGGGGCTCCCTGATCCCTGGAGAAGCCTGAGAACCAAAGCTGCCTGGCGATAACCCCCTTTCTGGCTTTATTCCAATAAAGGCTAAAATTTCCCAAGGAAATTGTGCTTGGACAAAAGGCTGGGGGGAATAGGTGAAGGAGATAAATGGATAAAGGCCTGGGCTTGAGGTGAGAATAGAGGCAGTAGCTAGGAGGAACAAGGTGGTTACAGAGATTGGTGATTCCCAAGCCAAGTAGGGACCCTTGCTCTACTGTCCGGAAGTGCTCTGAGGAGGCAGCAGGTTTGCAAACTGACCTAAGCAGATCATGACCCAGTTTTAGTTCTTTTGGGTTGGGAATAATGCCTACCAGAGAAGCTTGACATGGTAAAGATTTGCTCCTCCACAAGCTCATTACCAGCATATGAAGAACAAGCTTCAGTCTAAAATCTGCCGCACACACACGCATGCACACACGCACATGCACACATGTTTGTTCAACACTCATTGGCAGGCAAGCATAAAATGGTTCTTGTGATCTGTTCTGTAAACTCTATGAGGTCCCAGTTCTCTGTCCTTTTGGCTGCTCTGGCTATAGCATGAATGAAAGGTTTTACTCCAGGCAAGGGCAACAACATCCCAGAGCCAGGATTTGGTTTTCTTTATAGTAGGCATCAGGCAACCAGAGATAAATCTCCCTTATACTTGCAATAATATACTATTGTAAGCCTGATAAATGCCACAGGTTTTCACTGGTAAAATCATTGCTTGGTAATTTCTGTAATGAGATGTCATTGGCAAAATGTGTAGTAGTCAATAACACTGAGATACTTTGTTGTAGCCACCTTCTGGCTAAAGTATTTGCTCACCTCTCTTGGCATGAGAATTGCTGATTAGAACACAAGTTGCAGCTGGGTATAACTTTCAGTAACTGGTACCTACAAGTGTCATTCTGTCTCTGCCAAAAGTTTTAATATACCCTGTCTTGGTATCCCAGAATGCTAGAATTATAGGCATAAGCCACTGTGCCTGGCCCTACCGGGGTAGTTTAAAAAAAAATTATTTTACCTAGCCTAGCAGAATGAGACCCCATCTCATAAAATATACATATGTACATATATATATATGTATATGTAATATATATGTGTGTATATATATATATATATATTTATTTATTTATTTAATTATTTTTTAAGTGGGTAAAAGAGCAAAATGTTTGAAAGCTCGAGTTCCTTAGATGCCCTGTCTCTGATATTTGGTACCGCTGCCCTAGCACCAAACACACTGCACAAAGAAGGGGCCTAATAAACATTTGTAGAACAAATTACCTCCTCCTGTGCATTTTATACTCCAATGATATTGTACTGTTTATGGTTACCCCATGTACTACACTGTTTTCTCTGACTGGAGTTCCCTTTTCTCCCTCCTGTGTATAGCTAATACCCATTCATACTTCCCAACTATGCCCAAGTGTCACCTCATCCAAGAAATGCCTCTTCCCTCACCTCTCCTTAATTCCTGAGCTGAGTGGGCCTCTTTTTTCCCATGTTACCGTGTGCATCTACCATTGTGCATTGTGTATATTTATATATTCATCCTCCCCCACTAACTAGGTAGGTAAATAATATATGGTTAAGAGTATGAATTCCACTCCCCAACAGCCAAGATTCAAAATCCTGCCTTTTACAAGACTGTGTGATCTTGGTTGTACATCAGTTTTCTCACCTTTAAAATAGAAATGACAATAACAGTACCTATTGCATAGTTTTAAGGGTTGAGGGACAACAGCATCTAATAAACAGTAATTATTATAAAAAGTTAAGTCCTTCAGTCCTACTTTTTTCCTTCTCTGCTTCTCACAGTCCTTAGTCCAATACCTATAGTGTAAATATTTGTCATGAGGGTAAGCATGGTGGAAAGTATTTGAAAGAAAGAAAGGAGAAAATGGATTCAACATTGCATGACAGCTAGAAATCAGATTTCAAATATGTAAGCCATTGTGACCATTTTCTATATACTTCCTAAATTGACTTCACTGTGACTGTGAGCCTGCTAAACTGGAAAAATTAAATCCCAGTCAATATAGAGCTTCTCTCTCTAGGTTCATGAGAGAGAAGTTGGGGAGATTTATACACTACTCAAAAAACAAGTAAAAGATGTTTGATCTTCAGCCTGATATTTTTATTGTCCAAGTGTGCGTGACCCCTTAGTCATATCAAAGAGAGCAGAGCATCTTTGCCTGTCCTGGGAGCCTCCTAAGAGCACACCATGTCCTGATGTTTACAATTTACTTTAAAATATTTTGGTGCTCATTCTTGAAATCAAGGCAAAGGAAGCATATTCTAGGCAAGGACATTTCAGGAAGCTTTTCTGGTATTTGCAGTACCTTAGATAGGATCTAGTACGTTTCTCTTTTGATCACTCATACAGAGGTTGCTGTGAGCTATGATGACACTAGGGCACTCAACCCCAAGGCGACAGAGTGAGACTCTGTCTCAAACAATAACAAACTACCCCTGTGCCAAACACTCAACAAACTAGGAATAGAAGGGGATTTCTCAATCAAGTAAAGGGCACATATGAAGCACCCACAGCTAACATCATATTTAATGATGAAAGACTGAATGCCTTCTCTGTAAAATCAAGAACAAGAAAAGCAGGTCCATTTTCACCACTCCTGTTCAGTATTATAATGGAGGTTCTAGCCAAGACCATTAGTCAAGAAAATTAAAGGGGCTGGAATCCTAGAACTTGGGAGGATGAGGCAGGTGGATTTCCTGAGTTCACAGGTTCGATACTAGCCTAAGCCAGAGCAAGACCCTGTCTCTAAAAAATAGCCAGGCGTTTGGTGGGCATCTGTAGTCCCAACTACTTGGGAGGCTGAGGCAGAGAATTGCTTGAGCCCAGGAATCTGAGGTTGCCATGAGCTGTGATGCCACAGCACTCTACCAAGGGTGACAAAGTGAGACTCTGTCTCCAAAAAATAAATAAAATAAAAATAAAATAAAAGAGGGGTAGGTGCAGTAGCTCATGCCAGTAATTGCAGCTCTCTGGGAGGCCAAGGCAGAAGGATCCCTCAAGTCAAGGATCCCTTGAGGCAGGAGTTGGAGACCAACCTAAGCAAGACAAAGACCCTATCTCTACAAAAAATAGAAAAATTAGCCAGGTGTGGTGGCACACACCTGTCCCAGCTATTCCAGATGTTTAGTTGGGTGAATTTCTTGAGCCCAAGAGTTTGAGGCAGCAGTCTGCTATGATGCTGCTGCTGTACTCTAGCCCCTGGGTGACAGTAAGAAATCCGTCTCAAACAAACAAACAACAACAACAACAAAAATACAGATTGGAAAGGAATTTGAAATTTTAAAACTGTTATAGTAAGGCCCATGCCTGTAATCCTAGGACTCTGGGAGGCCAAGGTGGGTGGATTGCCTGAGCTCAGAATTTGGAGACCAGCATGAGCCAGAGGGTGAACTCACCTCTAAAAATAGCCAGGTATTGTGGCAGGCACCTGTAGTCCTGGCTACTTGGGAGGCTGAAGCAAGAGAATTGCTTAAGCCCAAGAGTTTGAGGTTGCTGTGAGCTGTGATGCTATAGCACTCTACTGAGGGCAACAAAGTAAGACTCTCAAACAAAAAATAAAAAACTTCTAATTTTGAATGCTATCCAGTGAAAGTTAAATATAGCAATTTTTCGTGTACCATCCATTTATATACATATACAAGGTGTAAAAGCACTCTTTTCAACTCCAAGGAATTTTAAATTACACCCTTTTTCTCCTTGAACTTTTATTTCTATTCCATTTTACCCTCACAAAAGTTTATCCTCAGGTAATATGATTTTACGCTTGAAAGTCTTTTATCAATCATTCTGTCATACTTCTTTGCCATACAAATGAGCATTTACATAGAAATATAATTTATAAAATCATTTCCTGGGATCCTAATCCTCTAAAATTCTTTACCTATCATCACAAGTGCTATTATTGCATGATCAATGAAAGTAACACATAGCATAATTTTTGACAAATGAAATTTTTGTGTGTGTGTGTGTGTGTGGAGACAGAGTCTCACTTTATCGCCCTGGGTAGAGTGCCGTGGCGTCACACTGCTCATAGCAACCTCCAGCTCTTGGGCTTAAGCGATTCTCTTGCCTCAGCTCCCGAGTAGCTGGGACTACAGGCGCCCACCACAGCGCCCGGCTATTTTTTTGTTTTGCAGTTTGGCCGAGGCCGGGCTTGAACCCGCCACCTTCAGTATATGGGGCCGGCACCCTACTTGCTGAGCCACAGGAGCCGCCCTCATCTGTCTTCTTTAGAGAAGGTTCTATTCATGTCTCTTGCCCATTGATATATGGGATTGTTGGTTTTCTTCATGTGGATTAATTTGAGCTCTCTGTAGACCCTGGATATCAAGCCTTTGTCTGATTCAAAATATGCAAATATCCTTTCCCATTGTGTAGGATGTCTATTTGCTTTGGTTGTTGTCTCCTTAGCTGTACAGAAGCTTCTGAGTTTAATTAACTCCCATTTGTTTATTTTTGTTGTTGCAATTGCCACGGCAGTCTTCTTCATGAAGTCTTCCATAGGCCGATATCTTCCAGTGTTTTTCCTATGCTTTCTTTCAGTATTGTTATTGTGTCATGCCTTAAATTTAAGTCCTTTATCCAACTTGAATCAATTTTTGTGAGTGGAGAAAGGTGAGGGTCCAGTTTCAGTCTTTTACATTGAGGATGTCCAGTTTTCCCAGCACCATTTATTGAATAGGGAGTCTTTCCCCCAAGGTATGTTCTTGATTGGTTTATCGAAAATTAGGTGGTTGTAAGTTGTTAGTTTCATTTCCTGGTTTTCTGTTCGATTCCAAATGTCTATGTCTCTATTTTTGTGCCAGTACCATACCATCTTGACCACTATGGCTTTGTAGTACAGCCTAAAGTCTGGAATGGTGATACCCCCAGCTTTGTTTTTATTGCTAAGAACTGCCTTAGCTACGCGGATTTTTTTCTGGTTCCATATAAAACGCAGAATCATTTTTTCCAAATCTTGAAAGTACAATGTTGGTACCTTAATAGGGTTGGCATTAAATAGGTAGATTGCTTTGGGAAGTATAGACATTTTAACAATGTTGATTCTTCCCAGCCATGAACAACTCTGCTGTTTCCTTTCTTAGGATTTCATAATTTTCTTTCTAGAGGTCCTTCACCTCCTTTGTTAGGTATATACCTAGGTATTTCATTTTCTTTGAAGCTATGGTGAAGGGAGTTGTGTCCTTAATTAGCCTCTCATCTTGACTGTTATTGCCATATACAAAGGCTACTGACTTGTGGATTTTGATTTTATAT